>PVIC010010273.1:28495-43823 GCA_004025085.1 Thryonomys swinderianus | reverse complement strand
TCTCTGCCTCCCGAGTGCTGGGATGACAGGCGTGAGCCACCACGCCCAGCATTATATGTGGTTACTGGGGATCGAACTCAGGTCCTTGCGCTTGCGAGGCAGGCGCCGGAACCACTGAGCTAACCCTCCGGCCCATTCCACACATATTTTTAAAGTCCCTCCTGGGTCCCAGGCAGAGCCCCTGCCCCGCCCCTGCCCCCACCCTGCACGCTAGGCTGTGGCCCCTTCTGGTGAGCCCCACAGCAATTTGCTCTGCCCTAGGGGCAAGGGCTGGTGCTGTGTGAGTTTATGGCAGGGATGAGTGGAAGGCGGAATGGTCGAAGGAAACAGTGGAGGGAGGGCAGGCCCCTTAGAGTGGGCAGGGGAGGCTTCTCAGGCCCTGTGCTCTTACTCAGAGCGGGGACACACTCGGAGTACCCCTCCCCCACCCCCCCACCTCCAGAACACGTCCTTGTTTGTTTTTTCGGACTGGGTCTCCCTACGCCGTTCAGGCTGCCCTTGAACTCACTAATAGCCCGGGCTGGTTTTGAACCCACAGCGATGCTCCCGCCTCAGCCTCCCAAGTGCTGGGTTGATAGGCATGTGCTGTCATGCCCAGCCAAACGTGTCCTCGAATTGACGTCAGCAAGTGGCCGTGGCACCTCTCTTGCCAGGGGCCCTCAGGAGCCAGCTTGCCGGTTCTGGTCACAGAGGGGCGGAAGGAAGGCTGCCCGGGAACATGAACAGCCCACCAGGAGAGCCCCCAGGTCACGGTGGACCTTGCCCAGCATCGGGGTGCTAATGTCTCCCAAGACCCCAGAGTGCCTGGCTCCCTGGGCCTTGGCAAGCTGCCCTCTGCCCTGACCTGCTCTCTCTATCCTATGGTGCCAGGTGAGGTTTGGGGCATGGCAGAGGCTTAGCCCAGAGCCACCCCACCTTGTTCTGTGGTTCCATCCCCCCTCCACACCCAAGAGGTGAAATCCTGGGGCAGTTGGCATCTGACAGCCTGGCACCGACTCATGCCAGCAGCTTGGAAGCTGTGGTAATTAGAAGGGGAGAGGGAGAGAGCAGGCAGGCTCTAGAGAGAGGCCTTCTCCTGCCTGCCCCAGGGCAGACTACTTCAAACGAATTCGTTTCGCTCTTGTGAAACTGAAGACAATTTCCTTTTCTGTCATAAAACAAATTATTGCTCATCAGGAGAGCTGGGCTGGCTGCTCTCTCCCCTGGTACGCGCCTGCTGCTGGACTGGCCTGGCGGTTGGCCGGGAGGACAGGCTGCGACAGGGTGCTCAGGGCGGCCCCCCAGGGGCAGAGGGGGCTGAGGGAGGTGACCCTTCTCCTCCAGGCGGACCTTGCGCCTGTGCAGCCTCCCACCCTGGCTACGGTGTCCTGGGGCCCTGGGGGCCCACACTGAGGGACTCCGGGGCCACCTCCTCCTCCTCAGGCACCTGCTCGGGTGTGCAGAGCCAGAGCCAGAGAAGCGAGGGACGTGCCAGAAGTCCCTCAGCAAATTAAGTCGCAGCAGGGTTAGAGCACAGGGTCCTGCGGGTGCCCCGAGTCCTCCATCCTCAGCTTCCAGGCAGCCTAGAGGGGCCACTCGCCTGGAGCTGGTCTTCTCCGTGCCCTTTCGGACAGACTGTGGCTTCCTCTTCTGGGGCCTCCATCGGAGCCCAGAGGGAGGCTCAGGGCGCCCCTTCCCACCCTGCTGCACCTCGGGAGACTTCTCTGCCCCGACTGGGAGCCAGAGCCTGGAGAGACACGCTTCCCCTGCATCCCACACCCCGGGCCGGCTTTTGTATGGCTTTGCTGGGAACTGCTGTCTCTTTCTTCCGGCCTAGCTCCCGTGGGCTTTTCTAGGCATGGCGGGAAACAGAAGGGCTGTTGTCCTCCAGGGGGCTCCTGGCCACCTCAGGGGGACTCAGGGCTTCTTAAGCAACATGTGGCCCACACCCAGCAGGGGCAGAGCCGGGGAGCACCACAGGCGTCAGGAGATGCGGGGGGAGCCATGAACAGGTGTTTGAGTAGAAAATCCAAGCGGAAGTGTCAGGAGGGTGGAGAAGCGCGGAAGGGATCGAAGGGGGCTAAGATGGCAGATCTGTGAGTGCTGATGAACCTAGTGTTGCCCCCAAATGAATGCAACTGACACATAGCACACATTGCCACTAACAAAAAGTCTAAGCCGCAGAATTTTCGGAGGAAGACAGGCTCAGACTGGAGGGCCTGAGGACCTGCGAAAGGCTGGGGTCAGGACGCAGGCTCCGAGTCCCCGCCAGGCCGCAGCACGGTCTGCTGCAAACAGGCTGTCCGGCGATGTGAAGCTCAGGTTCAAGCCAGGGTGTGGGAAGAAATGTCTGGGCTACCGGACTGGAAGAGGGTGGGCGGGAAATGGGGTCACCCTGTCCATCCCCGGCTCCGCGCTCGCCCCCTAACCCACCCACGGGCCACTCTGGGAAGTGGGGCTCACCGCCTGGGCCAGGCCCCAGCCCGGCACCCCTTCCCCCAACAATGCTTCCTGGCTGGCCACACTGAGGGCAGGAGGAGGCTGGAAGCCCTCACCCCGCTGGCAGTGGCGGGAGGGGGAGGTGAGCGGAGGGCAGGGCTCGGGGAGGATGTGTCCGGGCGAAGACTCCTGCTCACGGACACGCCACGCTGGGAACCAGAGAATCCGCGGTGGGAATGGGCTGGGCGGCGGACACAGGATGAAAGGAGGCTGTGCGGCCTGCCTGGCACAAACACACCCTCTCTGACGTACTTCGGGGGCCGTGACCTCAGCAGGGGACCAGGCCCTGGCTGACGGGGCTGCCCGGGGCTCCCAGCACCCCGCAGCCTGTCAGGGACTGAGCACACTCGGAAGGGGCTCAGGTGCCCAGAGGGGTGGGCGTGGGGCGGCCCCAGGCGTGGCCTTGGCCAGAGAGGGACAGGGCAGAGCAGGGAACAGGGGGGAGGCCAAGCGGTGTGATGAGGACTCCCCTTGACCATCGCCCACATGGGCATGTGCCACCCGAAGGGCAGGACCTCTCGGCCTGGACTCCAGAGGGCCAGGGCTAGACACCCCACAGGATGTGTCTGCTTTGGGTAGAAGGACCGCCCAGCTACACCGGAAGCCGGAGGGGTACCTCGCGTGAGGGTGGGTTGCCGCCGGTCTGCTCCTTGGTGAGGCCTCGGCCTCCCGTCCTCAGCCCCGTGGGGCCTGCCGCCGCCCACCAGCTCCATCTCCGCTGTCCCTCAAACCCGGAGTGGGGTGCAGAGCTGTGGTGTCAGGGGACAATGAGAGGCGGGGTCTTGTCACTTTGTCCATCCCAGCTGCGGGGTGGGGTCAGGCAGAGTGCCCTCTGTTTGGGGACTTAGCTGCATTTGTTTTTCCTTTTCTTGTTTTTTTTAAGGTACCAGGGATCGAACTCGGGCCCTAGTGTGTCCAAGGTTGGTGCAGTACTACCACGTGAGCTAAATCACCAGCTCCGTCTTTTTCGGTTTTGGAACAGAAGCTCTGCCTATGTAGCCCAAGCTGGCCTCAAACTCACCACGACCCTCCCGCCTCAGCCTCCCAAGCTCGGTGCTCCAGGTATGCACCACCACACCTGGCTCGTACCAGCGGGAGCCCTGGACAGATCCTCGCACACCTAGATGTAGGTGACAGCTGCAGCTCCCTCTCCCTCACGCGTTCTCACACGTGTAGACGCCCTACCAACACACACGCACATGCACGCACGCACAAGTACGCCCGAGGAGACTCACCTTTCCTCACTCACACGCCATCGGAGACCCCAACACGGGCAGACACTACAGACACCCGGGATTCCTCACACCCCACGTGACCACTAGACTGTGCCTCGTGAGGCACTGGAGCACGTGTGCCTGCGTTGGCACCGGGCCTCTCATCCCCAGAGACTCTGCGTGCCGTCTGCCAAGGTCCCTCCGCCTGTGTCCCCCTCACAGTCTCCATTCCCTCGCAGGCGGCTGAGCCTGTGCTGATCCTGAGGGGCAGACGCAGGCCAACATGGCGCCTCCAGGGCCTTGGGGGAAGATGGTGGGAAGCATAGCAGCGCGCGAAGCCTTCCTGCGTCTGTCCACACCAGCCAGCCCGGCTGCCATGACACTGTCTCCGTCACGCTTATGACAGCCACGCCCTTGGGCCGTTGTCTACTGGCTGGTTCACCTCAGCACCATCTTGGTGCCCATCAGGGCCAGCCCTGACCGCTGTGGACACACAGACACACACATGCACGCGCGCACACACGGAGACCACTGTGTAACCTGTCAGGACAGGGCCATTTGTCACTGCAGGAGCCAAAATTGGCAGGTGCTGAGGCTTCTGCGGGCTTGGGCCAGGCTGAGGGAGGAAGGCAGGCTCCTGAGGCAGGGGGCTTGGGGGCTGGGGGGGCTGGCTCCGGTGCCCTCTCCTCTGCTCAGCAGGTGTAATTAGCCTTGGCAGATGAAAGGGCGTCTTTGAAAGCGGGCGAGATCTTTGTCTGTCAGCAGGGCGCTCTGGGTGGCATCGGCAGCTTATCCTAAAACCACACACGGCACCAGAGCCGGGCTGTCTGGGTGCTGCCCGGGAGGGAGGTGGGAGGAAGACCCCAGAGGCCTGAGCCCCCAGTGCCCTGCTCCTTGGCATCTCAGCCCTGGGCCCCCTGCTTCTTCCGGCAGGAGTTTTCCAGGGCAGAGAGTTCTCCGGAGCTGGGAGGTGCCACTCCCCACAGCCAGATGCCCCATGCCCAGAGCCTGAAGGGGCAGGGTACTCCCTCCCCTCCCCCGCAGAGCTGGACAGGAGGCCAAGGACAATGGCCCCCGGCACTCCTTTCATCCTGAGATCTCAAAGCGCCATCTGAGGCGCCCCGCCCAGGCCGGGGACTTCCTCTGGAGTCCCTCTGGAGGTGTGGTCTGGGACCAGCAGTTCCCAGATCCCAGGCTGGATAGGAGCCCGAGTACAAGGTCCTGCGGTGTTCATCCTGTTTGGGATGTGGGAATCTGGAGCGCCAGCAGCAAAGTGGGGGTGTGACGCCATGCTCCCACTCGGGGAGGGCTTTCAGGGGGCCTGAGTACAAGGCCCCAGGAATTCCTGAAGCTCCCAGCCCTTTTAAAACATTTATTTATTTATTTATTTATTTATTTATTTATTTATTTATTTTGGTTTTGGTTTTTTGAGACAAGGTCTTGCTGTGCAGTTCAACTCACTGTGTAGCCCAGGCTGGCCTTGAACTTGCAGAGATCCTCCTGCCTCAGCTTCCTGAATGCTGGAAGCTCCCATTCCTTACAGGTAGGGTCAAACTCAAGCAAAGAGAAAATCTCTTAAATATGCAGAGTGTAGAGATGTGGACTCTGGACTGGATTCAGTGTATGTGAAGGTCAAAAACAGGCTCCCAGGGCCGGAGATTTAGCTCAGTGGTTCCAGCACCTGCCTGGCAAGCACAAGGTTCCTGGTTCAATCCCGGTAACCACATACAACAATACTGGGTGTGGTGACTCACCCCCACCAGCAATCAGTACCACATACCACAGCGCCAGGCGTGGTGGCTCACATTTGTAATCTCAGCCCATGCGAGGCAGAGGCAGGAGGATTGCTGAGTTCGAGGCTTGCCTGGGCTACATAGTGAGCTCAGGGCCAGCCTGAACTACAAAGCGAGACCTGTCTCAAAAAAAAAAAAAAAAAAAAAATAGTCTCCCACCACCCTCAAACCTTAATCTACGTTCTTGAACGGGAGTTGTATTGTCCTCCTATAGCTCAGGAACTGAGGGGCACCACGGGGGTTGGGGGGCGTGGTCCATTCCATGAGGCAAGTGGTGTTGCCTGAGTGTGTCAATTTTGTCAAAATTCATCTGAGTCATGTTTTGGTGTTGAGCACTAAACCCAGGACCCCATACATGCAAAGTACCCCAGTTCCTCAGTTTTATGTTTATAATTTCCATATGTCTCTCACTTATGACACTGTTCTGCCTGCATCGTAGATCAATAAACATTTACATTAAAGCTGTGGATAGAGCCAGGGATTTAGCTCAGTGATTCTAGCATCTGCCTGGCAAGCACAAAGTCCCAAATTCAATCCCTGGCACCACAGTCCAGGATGTGGTGGCTCACCCCTGTAACCCCAGCACTCAAGAGGCAGAAGCAGAAGGATTTCTGTGAGATCGAGTCTTGCCTGGGCTACATAGTGAGACCCCCTCCCTCTTAAAAAAAGAATTTGTGCGGGCCAGAGATTTAACTCAGTGGTTCTGCCACCTGCCTAGCAAGTGCAAGGTCCTTGGTTCGATCCTGGTAACCACATGCAATGATATGACATTGGGTGTGAGTCACGCCCACCAGCAATCAGTACCACACACCACAGTGCCGGGCGTGGTGGCTCATGCCTGCAATCCCAGCGCTCGGGAGGCAGAGGCAGGAGGATTGTTGAGTTCTCAGTCTGAGGTTGTCTTTTGTTTGTTTTTTGAAATAGGAACTCACGGTGCTGCTCAGGGTGGCCTCACGCTTGTGCTAGGATAACAGGTGTGGGCCACACGCCCGGCTGAGGGTTTCTTACTTGTGTGTTGGGGAGGGGTAGGGAAGGCATGTGTAAAGCTGCACAGCCAGCACAGGAGAGGACCCCCCACTCCCCGCTTCACCCCAGCATGTTCACTAGTCTATCCTGCTTTTCCTGAAGTCCTCGAATGCTTTGATGCACCTGGGATCCCTGCTCTGAAGAACCTGAAATCTGCCAGGCGTGGTGGCTCAGGCCTGTCATCCCAGCACTCAGGAGGCAGAGGCAGGAGGACTGCTGAGTTCGAGGCTTGCCTGAGCTACATAGTGGGCCAGCCTGAGCTACAAAATGAGAGCCTGTCTCAAAAACCTAAAAACAAAACACAAACAAAAAGAACCTGAGGGCCAGGGATTTAGCTCAGTGGTTCCGTCATCTGTCTTGGAAGCAGAAGGTCCCAAATTCGATTCCCAGTAACCACATATGGCAATACCGGGCATGGTGACTCACACCCACCAGCAGTCAGTGCCACACACCACAATGCTGGGCGTGGTGGCTCACGCCTGTCATCCCATCACTCGGGAGGCAGAAGCAGGAGGATTGCTGAGTTCGAGCTTGCCTGGGCTACATAGTGAGCTCGGGGCCAGCCTGAACTACAAAGCGAGACCCTGTCTGAAAAAGTGAAAAAAAATCTGAAATCCATGTGCAGTGGAGTCCTCCACTGCAGTCACTCTGCCCGTCCTGCCTCCCACCCCAGCTCCAGCGCCTGGAAGGAGCAGATGGGGAGAGGTGAGGGGATGTTCGTGAAGGAACCCTTGGTGCCCACCTCTCCTAATGGCATCTTGCTTCCTTCTTCCAGCCAGGAGAGGGCGTCCTGGGGTGCTGAGGAGCCCGTGGGGGTCTGAGAACAAAGTCACAGTGCTCCAAAGACTGACCTGTCAAGGGCCAGAGGGACAGTTGAGTCCCCTTCAGGGCTCCTAAATTGCCTGTGTGCCCCCTACAAAGACCACACACACACACACACACGGACTAACCCAAACTGTGTGCCCTGCCCAGCCAGCACCCGGACCGCCTCTCCGCAGCGTGGGCGCAGGACAGCAGGAGCGGTGTGTCCTCCGGACTTTCCTCCCACAGGCAGAGCCCGCGGCCCTCCAGGTACCTCCGGGAAGGCGTGTGGGCTTCAGGAACTGTTCTCCCACACAATAGGTGGTCGGTAAATATTTCTGTCCAGTGAATGGTTCTGAGATGTGGCAAGTTCCTCTTGCACTTTTATTTCTGCTGCTTCCTTCTTTGATTTGGACCATAGAAGACAGATGTCATCAGCCCCTGGTGTCACGATTATTGAGAACCTACTGTGTGGAATCCACTGTGACTGGTGACAGTCCTTCACACGTTAAGACTCTGGGCTTCAGGCAGAGCATGGTGGTACAGGCCTGTAATCCCAGCCTTCAGGAGGCTGAGGCAGGAAGATTCCTGTGAGTTCAAGGCCAGCCTGAACTACATAATAAGAGCCTGTCTCAAAAAAAAAAAAAAAAAAAGACTGCAACAAGAAAAGATTCTGGGGCTGGAGATTTAGCTCCACGATTCCAGCACCTGCCTAGCAAGCGCTAGGTCCCTGATTCGATCCCCAGTAACCATATACAACACCACCAGGCATGGTGATTCCCACCCGCCAGCAATCAGTACCACATACCCCAGTGCGGGGTGTGGTGGCTCACGCCTATAATCCCAGCACTCGGGAGGCAGAGGCAGGAGGATTGCTGAGTTCGAGGCTTGCCTGGGCTACATAGTGAGCTCAGGGCCAGCCTGAACTACACACTGTCTCAAACCCTGTCTCAAAAACCAAAACAATTCTGTGCTTGAAGGGCTTTGGTGTCCTCTCCCTCCCCGAGTGAGGCTGCATTCGCCTGCAGAGGCCTGTTCTTCAGAGGATTCCTAAGGCACTAAAATGGAACAGAACAAGAGGTCTGCTCTGACTAAGGTTCTGCTTGTTCGATTTCCTCTTTTGTATCCATTTGAAGGAAGTGACAGGGTCCCCACTTGTCCGCCCCCTCTGTGTGCGCCCCAGGGCTCTGAGAAGCCAAGGTCCTCTCCGTGTCCCCCTCTGCGTGAGCTGTCTGTCCCTCTCCCTCCTTCCCTTCACGGCAGACGGGTAAACAGGTGGTTGAGAAATAGGACAGAGGGGAGGGGCAGAAGCCGGAGCGGAGTGTTTTCTCGCGGGTATCAGGGTCGCAGGTAGCTCCAGCCCTAAGTGGGGGCGAGTCTGGACAGGTGCAGCTGTGTCCAGATGTTGCGCAATGCGGGCACGTGCCCAGGGCCCAACCACTCCGGCCAGGTGCGGAGGCTGAGGCCGGAGAGACCTCGTGAGGTCGGGGTCCCCAGGCCCGCTGGCTCCCAGCGCCATGGCGGGCCGAGGGTGGCTTGCGGGCCGCGGGGACTGGCGGGTAAGGCCCTGCGGACGCGGGAGGCACAGTGGCGGCGCGGTGGGGAGGAGGGTAATTACGCAGGGAGGCTCTAGCCACAGCACGTCCCCACAAATGAGAGGCCCCGGGCCCCAGACACCACACAACAAAGCAGGAGGCAATTATTTGGCTCCAGTGGGAGGGGACAGCCCTTCGCCGGCCCACTGCAGCCAGCGCCCGGCCTCGCAGGGGGGCGGGGGTGCAGGGACCCAGGGGACCCCGCCGGGTGCCCTCCAGGGGTCCCGGCCCCCAGCCAGCCCGGGCCTCCCGCAGAGCCTGGGCGGGGGCGGGGCGCTCGGCTGGGCCTGGGGAAGCCACTGGCCGACTCTGAAACCCCCTCCTCCTGATGTGGCCACACAACTGGCAACGAAGAGACTCCGAGGCAGGTGGGGGGAAACCACAGGGCAGGCAGGGGAGCCAGGGAGATTCCAGAGCGCGCTGGGCCTGGGGTTCGCATAATTGATATGCAAATCAGATGCAAATCTCCCCATCTCCTCCCATCCTCAGAGGAAGTCCATCTGAGAGGTTCCCCCCCCAGTCTGATAGTGGCCGCCCCAGCCTCTCTGGCATCGCAGCCTTGCCCCCACCCAGCCCTACAGCCCGGGGGGGGGCAGTCCGCCAAGGCCTTGGCCTGGCCTCTTTGGGGACCTTCCTGTGAAGGGCTTTCCCTCTGCAGATGAAAGGGCCGGCGAGCAGATGGGGAAAGGCCTCCAGATGGGAAGGTACTTTCCCTCTCTGCCCAACAGCCCACCTGGAGGGGGCCGGGCGCAGGGCTCTGGGGAGCCTAGGCTAGCTAAGTGAGTCTTCAAGTTGAACTTCTTTCTTCTTGCTTTTGGTTTTTGAGACAGAATCTCACAATTTAGCCCAGGTTGGCCTGAAACTCACAGCATTCAGCCTGGCTCAGGCTCCAAGGACTGGGGTGACGGGCAGGGGCCTCCACCTCCAGCCTGACGCCTCATTTCCGTCTTAGCTCTGCCTTCAACTTGCTGGGTGATCTTGTACAAGTCATTTCACTTCTTTTTTTTGAGACAGGGTCTCGCCTTGTGGCTCTGAGCTCACTATGGTGCCCAGGCAAGCCTCGAACTCAGCAATCCTCCTGCCTCTGCCTCCTGAGTGCTGGGATGACAGGTGTGAGCCACCACAACCAGCCCTGTGGTATGTGGTCACCGTGGATCAAACTCAGGACCTTGCACTTGCTAAGCAGGTGCTGGAACCACTGAGCTACTAAATCTCCAGCCCTCGTTTCGCTTCTTAGAGGCTCAGTTTCTCTGAATGTCAGTCGACCTTTTCTAGGAAAAAAAAGTCTCCTCTGGGCTTCTCCGCTCGCATCAGGGCTGCCTGCCCTCACTGCTCGGAGGGTCCCCGGGCCTTCCCTGTTCCCAGTGGCAGCGGACCATTCTTCAGGGCCTGTCTTTCTTCATCTCCAGAATCTTGCTCAAAATTCGCTCCAGGAAGCCCTGCTCTCTCTAGGCCCAGCTCTAGCACTGCTTGCACCCCTGTGCTTGCGTTGGCAGGCGTCTTGCTAAGACAGCTCCTACTTACTCGCTTCCATGCACCCCTGTGAGGGAACCCAGGGCCTTCACGCTGGCGTCCAGCCCCAGCCCCCTGCCCTTATTTTACTTTTTATTTTGAGACATAGCCTCGCTAAGGTACTAACCTGGCGATGCTCCTGTCTCAGCCTCCTAGAGGCAGGGGGCACTATGCCCGGGCTCCTAAGTAATTAAGAGAGAATGTGTCACGCGTCCATTAAACTAGAGCCTTCCCGAAGGCACAGGCTGTCTCTTCCAAGACACCAGGCCCTCTGAGGGCAGCGTCCCTGCAGGGCGGCGTTGTGTCCGCCCCTGGCCAGGGCTCCTCCCGAGGGGTGGGGGGTCCTCCTCTCCCACCGGCCTCAGCCCGGCTTCCCAGAGCCGTTCCCAGGACAGCCGCCCCTCCCAGGTCTCCCCGCACCTCCGGCAGGAGCCGCCCGCCTGGGCCTTCCTCGGGAACCTGGCCTGGCCTCTCCCTGCTCCCGCTGTCCCGGCCGCCTGCCCATCTGCCATCAGCGCATTCCAGGGCTGGTTCCCAGGCTCCTGCTGCCCCGTGGGACCCGAGAACTCTGCTCTTTCTCCAGTGCCACCCCTGGGATGCCTGGGCACTTTGCTCTCCCCCTCAAGGCCCCGACTGCCCTTTCCACCCTGGAGACCTGGGCGTCTCCTGGCCTCGGGAGACACCCTCACCAGCCCTGCCCTTCGAGCTCTTTCGCGGCCCAGCAAACCAAGGGAAATGTCATACAAACAAAATGCCAGCAGTACTGGGAGACTTGAGCCAGAGGGGGCTCCCCGGCAGAGTCTTTTCTCCCGTAGACGTCCACCCACGGTTTGGAGAAACTGAGGCTTGGAGGGAGAGCAGCCGGGCCGTGCATTCCTGGCTGGGACGGCGTCCGTGGAAGATTTCAGGGTCCCCGTTGTGCTGCCACTGCGCTCTGGGTGTGCCGTGGGACCTCATCCTACCCCGGCTTTTCTTCACACGGTTTTAGTATTTTTCTTGATGTAGTTTGCCCTTTCCCTGGCTTCTTCCACCCCCAGGCCTCAGCTCAGGAGCTGAGGGTCACCTGTCCCCCTGACAGCGCCCCACTAACCCATTTGTTCCCGGGCCCCAGGGCCCCTTAGATTGCTTCCGAGTGCTGCATTGTGGTGAAAGCCATGTGACATGGAAGCCTGGTGACGCATTCCAGGGTTACCGTGCGGGCGGAGAGCAAGGACTTGAAATCCTCTGGTAGATCTGGGGTTCTAAGAGAGTGTGGAGGGAGATTTGGGGTGAAAGAGGGAGGAGACGCTGTCTGGAAGCGTGTTCAATTAGGAGGGCATTACCTGAACACTGAACTGTGTCCTGGGCACCAGGCTGGGTGCTCATGTAGCACAGCTGGCCATTTTCAAGCTTTTTTTTTTTGCTTTTGGAGACAGGGTCTCGCTTTGTAGTTCAGGCTGGCCCTTCAAGCATTTTTTGAGACAGGCCCTCGCTATACAGCCCAGCTGGCCTCAAACTTGCAGAGATCCTCCTGCCTCAGCCTTCTGAGTGCAGGCATTGCAGGTGTGGGCCACCATGTCCCTCTTGATTCACCAAGTCAACAAGGCCGGGAGCCTACGCACTGGCATTTCCCTGTCCCAGCCCACTTAGTAAAATACCCACTTTGAAAAGTCTATGGGATAGCCTGGGCCTAAGGGCAGCCCGGAGTTTTGGGGCCCCATAGAAGAAGGCAGGGTGGAGGTCTTCACCCGGTTTCTATCTTCTTTTTCTGGTGGCTTTGGGAGCCTTGAAGGATGAGCCCAGCGGGGAGAGGAGGCAGAGCCCCCAGCCCACACTCCCTAGTGGGGCTCCGGGGCTCTTCGAGTCGGGCCAACGGGCGAGGGGCTGGAGGTTGCAGAAGTGGAGGCCATGCGGAACCGTGGGAGGAGGGAGGCTGGCCCGCCCCGCCAGCCAGCGCCTGGTGTTTGATGCCGGCTGCTGAGACATCTCCTCTCCCGGAAACTCAAGGCCAGACAGATAAACACAGATGGAGGGAGACTCGCTGCTTTATTTATGGGCCTGGTGACAGGCCCTCTCCTGTCTCGAGTCACTAATCTACCGGGCGGAAGAGACATCCACCCCCTCGCCATCCCCTCCCTCCTGCCTGACGGGTTCAGCCAGGCTCCAGCCCTGCAGGGCGGAAGAGCAGCTCCCATGGGCTCAGAGAGGGCGTCCAGGGGCCCCAGAGACCCTGAGAGGCGGCCAGTCTGTCCCGTCCGTGCTGGGCCATCGGGTAGCTTAGCTTTGGAGACAGAGGCAACGGGCGCATAGGCGCCACCTCAGGAGCCCTTCTGGCTTTTGTCTGGTTTGGCGTTTGTTTTTGAGATGGGGGTCTCCATACGTCGCCCAGGCTGGCTTCGAACTCACGGTGATCCTCCTGCCTCAGCCTCCCCAGTGCCGGGATGACAGGAGCGCGTCACTGTGCCTGGCTTCTGTCTGTGGCTTTTAATTTAGTTATTGGAAAGAGAAATTGGGCCACTCAAGTGCCTCAGTTTGGGAAGCTCTTGAAGAGACCTGCTGGGCTGGCCTGGGTCTGTCCAGATGAGGGTGACGGGACTCAGTGATGCCCCAGAGGAATCGGACACACTTCCCCCTAATTCACACCCTCCAGCGCACCCCATAGAGGTTTTCTGGGGGCTCCCAGCGTTCTCCCCACTGCCCCCACCGGCCCCCTCTGAGGAAGGCACGTCCTGGGGGTCCCAGCAGGTGAGAGACAGGTGTTCCTGCTTCCTGGGTTCCTTCCAGCCCCACCGTGCCCTGGTCTACACAGGCACGGTCGCTGTCGCCTTTATGCAGGTCCGCCCAGCGGTGCAGGTGGAGAAGACACCCATGGGCCCCACTGGAGAGACGGGGTCCCTCAGACCCTGGGGTCAGAGGTCAGAGGGCACCGGGAGAGCAGGAGCAGGAGGAGGTCAGGGAAAGGGCAGATCTGTACCTGCCGGTGGCTTTGAGGCTGGACACTCGAGCCTTTAAGAGATTCCGCTGTGACCGGGGGATTTGGCTCGCAGGGGCAGACAGCCCGGCTCCCTGAGTCACCGGCCAGAGCCAGACACGGACCCGTGCGCCTCGCCTCTCTCTCTTCCACTGAAACGACTCTGGGTCACCCTCACCCCCGGGCGCGCGGGGGGGCTCGCCACCCGCCTCCCACACGTGGGCATCCAGCCTGGCGCACAGCGCCGAGCCCAGGGACAGGGTGGCTCGGACCAAAGCACAGGGCGGGGGCGCGGGAGCCCAGCAGCACCTCGGCCACATCTGCTGCCGACAGCTCGCCGGCCCCCACCCCTTCTCCCTGGGCAGCAGCTCTGCCCCGGATCCACTCCCCGCTGTGGCCAGGATCCCGCCTCCCCAGCTGCTGCTCCCGAGGTCTGGGGGGCCCCGAGCACAGGGGCTGGCGGGGAGCCGTGGCAGGGGGACCAGGGGCGACAGGGCGGTGGCAGAGAGGGCCATGCCCCTCTCGACTCAGGCGACACCTCACAAGCCAGTCTGTCACCCAAGGTGCTGAGAGTCCCGGAAGCTGCCCGGAGAGCTGACCGAGTCCCCGTGCCCGCCCTCACCGTTCTATTCCTCCCCCTCTTCTTTCTTCCTTTTCTTCTCCCTCGTCCTCTTCCTCCTCCTCCTCGTGACTTTAAATTTTATTCCTGCTTTTTTTTTTTTTTTTGCTTTTTGGAGACAGGGTCTCGCTTTGTAGTTCAGGCTGGCCCTGAGCTCACTATGGTGCCCAGGCAAGCCGCCGCGAACTCAGCAATCCTCCTGTCTCTGCCTCCCGAGTGCTGGGACGACAGGCGTGAGCCACCACGCCCAGCATTATATGTGGTAACCGGGGATCGAACTCAGGTCCTTACGCTTGCGAGGCAGGCACCGGAACCACTGAGCTAACCCTCTGGCCCTTTTATTCCTGCTTTTAATGAAAAAAGTACAACTGTGGGGCGAGGAGGCGGGGAATGCAAATGGAAAAAGAATTAAGATATTAATTCTCCGACTCCTCATGATGAGTGAAATCATTAGGTACTGCAAACGAGGATCAATAAAAAATACTTTAAAATTACACTCACAGGCTGGTGTGGTGGTGGACGCCTGTTGTCCCAGCACTCAGGAGGCTGAGGCAGGAGGATCACTGAGTTCGAGGCCAGCCTGGGCTACACAGCTAGACCCTGTCTAACCCCCGCCCCCAATTACATGGGGTAGACGTGGCAGTGGAGGTGACTCCTAAATTGAAGCCGGGAAGAAAGGTTTCCCTCAGGGTTCCCTGAGTGCAAGGGCTCTGCCTGCCGCCCCTTCGCCCTTGGAGGCCAGGACGGGTTCGCAAGCGTGTGTGTGTGTGTGTGTGTGTGTGTGTGTGTGTGTGTCTGTCTGTCTGTCTGTCTGTCCCTTCCTGCTCCTCCCCCTCAGCTCCCAGCCTGCCTGAGGCCCTGGCCCTGTGCCGGGTGTGGTCTGCTCTGTCCCACCCAGGGTCCCCACTGGGGCACACGGGGTGGAGCAGCAGGGCCTCCTCTTCCTCCCGGCAGCCACCACCCCCGCTGCCCACACCTGCAAACAGGAACAGCAGTCTCCGTGTGGGAAGCAGCCCTGGGCCACCCGAAGCCGGGTGTGAGCCTGACACGGGGAGGTTGCTCTGTGCTCACACCGCGTGCTGCTTGGTTTTTGCTTTTGTTTTCCAGAACTGGAGACTGAACCCAGGGGTTTGCACCGAGCTGCAGCTCCTGCCTTTTTCTTTTGAGACAGGGTCTCGCTTTGTAGTTCAGGCTGGCCCTGAGCTCACTGTGTAGCCAGGCAAGCCTTGAACTCACAGCAATCCTCCTGCCTCTGCCTCCCGAGTGCTGGGATTGCAGGTTTGAGCCACCACGCCTGGCACTGTGTTATGTGGTACTGATTGCTGGGGGGGGGGGGGGGG
>PVIC010010273.1:0-28395 GCA_004025085.1 Thryonomys swinderianus | reverse complement strand
TGTGCAGTTCAGAATGACCTTGAACTCACTAGTAGCCCAGGCTGGCCAAAAATTCCCAGCAATCTTCCTGCTTCAGCCTCCCAAGTGCTGGGACAACATACATGCACCGCCAGAAGGTCCTGCTCTCTTTATTTACATAGTTTATTACATTTTGAAGCAGAGTTCTGTTTAGTCACTAAATTACCCAGGTTGGGCTTGAACTTGGAACTTCCTGCCTCAGCCTCCCAGGGTACGTATATCACAGATGTGCATCACCACACCCCATTTAGGTTTTCTGTTCGTTTTGTTGTTGTTGTTGTTGAGACAGGGCCTTGCTATGTAGTTCAGGCTGGCCTCAAATTCACTATGTACCACAGGCTGGCCTCGAACTCATGGTGATCCTCTTGCCTCAGCCTCCCGAGTGCTAGGATCACAGGCATGTGCCACCATATCCAGCCACTTTTTTTCCCCCCTGGTGGAACTGGGATTGAACTCAGGACCTTGGATTTTCCAGGCAGGTGGTGGCACCGCTGAGCTACATTCCCCAGCCCTTACCACGCCTGGTTTTAGACTTATCCATTGGTTAGCTGTAGCGCTAGACGCTGCCCCCACTTCTACCCGCCTTTCCAGGCCGACCAGACTCTCAGCTGTCAGCTCCTTTTTCTGTGCTGTCCGCTGCACAAAGGCTGGGCAGGTGGGGAGAGACGTCTAACCAGAGGCCCGGGGCCTGCCTGGCACCCCTCTCTAGGGCCTCTTACGCAAGCCAGCATCATCCCCAGCTGGCCCGTCATCTCCTTGGGGTGATTTGGAAACCAGGGTCTTGGAGGGACTATGGTATCTGCCCACCGGCACCCTGATCCCCCAACAAGGTGGACGCACTCCACCCTGGAACAGGACCCATCAGATCCCTCTGGGCCTTTGTGTTTGTCTGTTTGAGACAGTCTTCTCCACGTAGCCCGGACTGGTGCTGAGGTCCCAAGGGTCCTCCCGCCTCAGCCTCCTGAATGCTGACCACACAGGCATGGGCCACACCAGGCCAGCCAGACTCCGTCCCCATGAAAAGCCTAGAGATGGGTTCTCGTCCTTGTGTTTTAGGAAGGAGGAGGGGACTTCTGCCCCGACAGGTTGGGGTTGCTTCTCAACCACAGGCAGCCCTTTGGGCGACAGCCACTGTGCATTGGACAGGAGCGACACACAGGCCGGAGCTCGCTCTCGGGAAGTCGCTTTCCCAAGGATCTCAGTCTGGCGGGGGAGGCGCACCGCTGCCACCTGGGAGACGCTGGTCCCAGAGAGGGGCCCATCCCTGTTTCCCAGGGGGCCCGGCTGCCCCCGGCCTGTCCTTGACCTCGGCAGAGGCGGTCGCTCTGCAGGAACAGAGGTGGCGCCCAGGCGGTGGCGCCCAGGCCAGCCTCCCCAGGGAAGGCCTCGCGGGAAGCATCCTGGGACCCATCCCGTCCTGCCGCCCCTTCTTCCTCCCAGCCAAGCCTGGGGATTAGGGCAGCGTCACAATAAAAAGTGCCTAATTGGTCGCTGTCCGGCAGGGCTGCTCCCGTTCCCCTGGGGTGGGAAACCGGCTGCGGCAGTTTCACTTTCGCCATTGCCCAGTTCCCGGCGCTCGCGCGGAAGCCTGGCAGCCGTGGGAGGCGGGAGGCAGCCCGGGCGGTCTCGGGGTGGGGCCGAGCGGGAGGCAGGGCCCTGGACGCCCAGGCCCCCATGCCCGGTGCGGGGGGCGCGGGGTCCCGCTGTCCCCAGTGGCCCTGGCTGGCCCAGGCGCCCCCTGGGGAAGCGGACGGAGCTGAGGGCGCCGAGGACGGGGCTGCCGCGAGGGCGAAAGCCGGAGTGGGCCTGGAAGCGGGACCTGGAGGCGGGATGTGGGCCTGCGGAACCTGCGCGGGGCGGGGTGGGGAGAGTACTTCCGGGTCAGGGGCCGGGGCTGCCCGTTGCCCCCCTGGTGGCCAGGGGGGCGGGTGAGAGCGGTGCGGGAAGAGCTGTGCCTTCTCTCCAGCCCCCTTCCCACCCTGCCTCTCCCAGCGGGAAGCGCAGAGCCAGGCTCGAGAGCTGTTTGCCAGAACTGAGCTGCGGGACGGACCGCTCTGCCTTGTGGTGCTCTGTTCCCTCTGCGGGCCTCCCTGGGCACTGCCACCTCTCTCACTCCGCCGCTGACCCTTCTCCCCGTCCATGCCCACCTGAGGGGGAGGTTAAGACGTGTTTCCCTGGTTGGCTGTGGTGCCTCACGCCTGTAATCTCAGCACTCGGGAGGCTGAGGCAGGAGGATCACTATGAGTTTGAGGCCAGGCTGGGCCACACGGTGAGATTCCATCTCAAACGAACAAAACATGGAAATGTGTTCCCCAGGGAATCTGCTGGGCCTCGTGAGCACCTGTGGCTCTCCGGCCTCGGCCACTGGTGCCCTCTCCTCCTCCCCGGGCTCCCAGCCTTGCTCTGGGAAAGCCGTGCAGTCACTGGGCTGCCTGCCACCTCCGACTGCCCCTGGGGCTTGGCACATGGACAGCCACCTGTCTCAGCAGCACAGGTGGAAGCTGACAGGTAGTGGGCACCACAGCCTCAGACCCCAGAGCCGCGCCGGGGCTGGAAGCCGGAACCCAGGGTCCCAGCCGTCCGGGGGGGTGGCCGACGTGGGCAGGGCGGCCCTGGCTGGCTGCCGTCCCTCCTGTCCGAGCCACCTTGCTGTGGGGGGCGCGTGCAGGCGGAGGGTGGTGACGTGGGAGGGGCTCTGAGCGCAGATGCGCGTGGGCTGGGGTTTTACTGCTGCAGCGAGGCCTGGGGAGGAGCCCAGCCCGGTGGAGGGGAGGCGAAAACGCATGAAACCTCCGACATGAAAGTGCTGGACCCCCCTTTCCCTGCTGTGGGTGGTGAGGGATTTACTGCGCTCTTGCACACAGCCCGCAGGGACACTCAGCGCGCAGCTCCACTGAGGCCTTCGCCTTTCTCCTCTAGGAAAAATATTACTCACCAGTGCAACAGGCGGGAGCTGCCAGCGGGGGTGGATGCTTATCTCTGGGTCCCGCCCCGCAGACAGGGCACCCGCTTCTCCTTCACCCCACCCCTCCCGTCAGGCCGAGGTGTGAGGGGCAGAGGGCCAACTCCCGCCCTCTGCAGCTCCAGGGAGCACAGGATTCCCGCAGTGGGGACAGGCTGAGGGGCTCCTTTTTGAGACGGGATCTTCCTAAGTCACTAAGCTACTCAAGCTGGGCTCAAACTCGACCTTCCTACCTCAGCGTCCGAGTCCCCATACTTAGGGCATGCTTGGGAGCGCAGATGCGGGGAAGGCCTTTACCTGAGAGGAGAGACGAGAAAAGACGGACACAGAGACAGAGAAAGCCCCTGTGAGCGGACAGGCTGTGGTGGGACCTCAAGAATAGAAGGCACCCGACCTCCCAGCCCCTCGCCCCTGGCTCCTGTCTGACCACACTCGGCTGCCGGTTTCTCCCTGACCGGACCTCCGACTCCTTGCCAACCCGCGGAAGACTGCATCTGCGGGGACAGCCAAAGGCCTGCCCCACCTGCGTGCGGAGCCATGGACTCAGGCAGGTGGGGGTGGCCGCACCGGAACCACTTAAAAGGGCCCAGTGGGCACCGAGACGAGGCGAGGCCTGATTCTTCCTTCCTCTCTCCAGTTGCCCACGATGGCCCAGCTAGCATGGAGACAGCCACCTGAGTAACGTCTCAGGTGCCCAGCCAAGTGGGCACGGGCTTGCCCACCGCCAGGCCCCACCCTGCGTGGTCAGTGGCCCTGTCCAGTGACAGGCCAGGGTGGGGAGGACAGCCAAAGTCCTGCCCAGCGAGCCAGAGGCCCTGCTCCTCTGCCAGGCCTGTTGGGAAGGAAAAGAGGTGGAGGAGGAGGAGGAGGAAGAAGGCAAGGGCGGGAGCAGCCTTCCCTCTGGTGGCCCCCACCCCCGCCGCCGGCTCTGACTGCGGGGCTGGTCAGGACCTGCCTGCAGCCTGCCCTCCTCCTGGCAGCCCAGGGAAAATTACGCTCCTGCTGCTGCTTTTTATTTTTGAAGCCAGATCAAAGGTGGGACCCAGCTGGGAGCCCCTAGTAAAATCTCAGCCCTGTGGAGCCTCGGTTTTCAGAGGTGAAACTAGGAGCCGAGGAGGCTGGGGGGGGGGGGGCACGGAAACCGGTGGCCGGTGACCCGGACTGCAGGCCGGCCCGCGACTCCACGAGGGCACTGCTGTCGCAGCGCGGGCCCGTGAGCTCCCCAGTGTCCGGTCCAGCTCAAGCGTCTCTCTGGGCCAGCACTCCCAGCAGAACCCAGATGTCGTCCCTCTCTGACCTCACTGTCCACACGGGCCACCTGCATCCACGCCCTGTTTTTTACTTTGGCTTTCTGACTCAGGCTCTCGATATGTCGCCCAAACAGGCCTCAAACTCAAGGCAATCCTCCTGCCTCAGCTTCCCGAGTGCTGGGACTATAGGCGTGCTCCACCATGCCTGACTGCACATGACTTTGCCTGCTGGGAGTTACCTTTTCCATGTCCAGTACTGTGGCATGGGAGGCTCAGCTGGGCTTGCAGGGAGTACCCCTGGCTGGCGCTAGAAGGTTATATCCTAGCTGGGTGTGGTGGTACACACCTGTCATGCCAGCACTTGGGAGGCTGAGGCAGGAGTACCTCCCAAGTTCAAGGCCGGTCTGGACTGCACAGTGAGACCTCAACTCAAAAAATAAAAAGGTGGCCGGGCGTGGTGGCTCACACCTATAATCCCAGCACTCGGGAGGCAGAGGCAGGAGGATTGCTGAGTTTGAGGCTTGCCTGGGCTCCATAGTGAGCTCAGGGCCAGTCTGGACTATAAAGTGAGACCCTGTGGCAAAAAGTACATACATACATGGGCCGGAGGGTTAGCTCAGTGGTTCCGGCACCTGCCTCGCAAGTGCAGGGTCCTGAGTTCGATCCCCGGTAACCACATACAATGCTGGACATGGTGGCTCACGCCTGTCATCCCAGCACTCGGGAGGCAGAGACAGGAGGATTGCTGAGTTCGCGGCGGCTTGCCTGGGCACCATAGTGAGCTCAGGGCCAGCCTGAACTATAAAGCAAGACCCTGTCTCAAAAAGCAAAAAAAAAAAAAAAGTACATACATACATAAAAATAAATAAATAAATAATAAAAGTAAAAAGGTGTATCCTTGTACCACAGTAGGGTCCTGGCTGAGGGTTGGAAGGAACCGTGCCCCTCACATCCTGCTGTCACTGATGCCCTGTGTGACCTCGGCCAGCTCCAAACCGTCTCAGAGCCTTGGTCTTCCCTGGCCATAAAATAGGGGGTTGTGTCCCCTCCCCGGAGGCAGAGGGTTAAAGCTTTCCAAAGGGGATCCATAAACACAGGGCATCATTAGAGAGTAGTTCCCAGCCCTGCTGTGGGCCCTACGGTATTATTAATAGGATTATTGTTATTGCTATCGCCCCCACTTCCGGAGTCTGTCAGCTGGGCCCTGCTCCAGGGCTCCACACAAACCAGTGGCCCCTGTGACCCACAGCCTTCACCTCGGGGGCTAGCGTCTGGCTGAGATGAATTCAGGGACCTGGAGGGAGGGAGAGCCGGGGGGGGGGGGGTTGCACCTGCCTTTGTCCCTGGGGATGATTCCAACTGTTGAGGGTGGCCTTGAACTCACAGCAATGCTCCCGCCTCAGTCTCCCCAGGGCTGGGATAACAGGCGGGCATCATATGCCCAGCCACAGTGGGAAGCCCAGACCCCAAGGAGCACAGTGGACGCCTCGTGGCGCTGCGTCTGGGAGGGGTCGGGGTGAGGAGGGAACGAGTACAGCCGGGCCCCCCGTCCCTACCTGTGACACCAGCCCTCCCCGGTCCACGTAGACCCTGGACGCGTTCTGGGAATGCTGTGGGCGCCCCCTGGTGGTGACACGCAAAAGAGGGGGGGACCCGGGCTCTTAGCCCTAAGGGCTCCTCCCCGGGGCCCAGTCCTTCCTTCCCGACTCCGCAGTCCGCAGTCCCGGGCCAGAACCAGGAAAGGAGGGAGTTTCCTGCGGAACGTCCTTGCCGGGAGTTCTGTAGCAGTTGGCGGCCACCGTCCCGGGCAGGGAAGCTGGCACAGGAGAGGAGAAGGGCACCGTCAGGCACAGCCTCGGATGGGCAGGCAGTGATGCTAGGGGCCACCACACTCCCGGCATTGGGCACTTGTTACCGCTCAGACCCCTGGGGCAGCCTGGATAACTGAGATCCCGGGAGGCAGCAGCCGCGACGCCTCCACCCTGGGTATCTGTCCCTCGGATCCTCCCAATCCCCATAGAAGACTGCGGGGATGGCTTGGAAAGTCTTTCCTGGATGCAGTGGGAAGACTCAAACAGAAAATGAGAGGAGAGAAAGGGAGACCTGATCGCTCCTGGGAAACCCTTAAAGCCAAAGGAGCCATTTTTAGAAGGCTGTGGTGACCGGAGTGTTGCACACGTGTGATCCCAGCACTTGGGAGGCTGAGGCAGGAGGATCGCCACGAGTTCGAAGCCAGCCTCAAGAGGTAGAGAGGGAAATAGAAGTGAAGCGGCAGTGGAGGGAACAGGTCCCAAAAGAGAAGGGCTAAGAGAAACATTAAAAAGAACTCATTTAGTCACAAATATTTACTGTACAGCCACGACCATCGGTCAGTGCGGTGGTGTGGTAAGGACGGGAGATCAGGGATGGAGAGGGCGCCGCACATTTGTAATCCTAGGACTTGGGAAGCCGAGGCAGGAGGACCCCAAGACTGAAGCTAACTTGGGCAACTCAGTGAGACACTATCTCAATATAAAATGGGCAGGGGATGTATGCCCGAGTGGTAGAGTGCTTGCCTACTGCTCTTTTGGCGGTGGAGTCAGTCGCTTTGCGGATTAGCTATGGGGAGAAAGTAACGGCCGGAAGAGGAGACTGACGCAGGGAGGGCAGGGGCAGGAGGAAGACGGCAAAACACCTAACTGGAACCTCGCAGGACCCTGGCTGTACAGAGCCGGAAGCAGAAGACCTAAGCAGGTAGGGTGGGTCAGGGGACCCGGAAGGGGTGGGGCTGCAGGGCTAGGGGCGGGGCGTGCAGCAGAGGCTCACGGGCCAGGAAGTCCTCCGGCACGTGCCCCACCCCCTTTATCCCTGGACATCTGATTTTCCCCCAGGGCCTGCTTTCCTGGGATGGGGCACAGATTTTAAGGGTTTGTTGAGAGCACTAGGCGTGGTGGCGCACACTTGTAGTCCCAGCGCTCGGGAGGCTGAGGCGGGAGGATCACGGTGAGTTTGTGGCCAGCCTGGGCTACACAGCGAAACCCTTCTCAAAAAAACCAACAAGCCGGGCCGGAGGGTTAGCTCAGTGGTTCTGGCGCCTGCCTTGCAAGCGCAAGGTCTTGAGTTCGATCCCCAGAAACCACATACAATGCTGGATGTGGAGACTCACGCCCACCAGCAATCAATACCGCATGCCATACCACAGTGCCGGGTGTGGTGGCTCACGCCAGTCATCCCAGCACTCGGGAGGCAGAGACAGGAGGATTGCTGAGTTCGAGGCTTGCCTGGACTACATAGTGAGCTCAGAGCCAGTCTGAACTACAAAGCGAGACCCCGTCTCAAAAAACAAAAAACCAACAAGCCAAAATCCAGAGTTTGTTGAAAGCTCTCCAGTGAGTCTGAAGTGTGTCCAGGGGCACTAGGGCACTAGAGGGTGGCCGCTTGGGCTCCTCGGTGAGGACAGGGCCATTTTAAAGTAGATCTATCAGAAAAGTATTTGGGTTGTGGACTGGGGGCTGTGAAAGGAGTTCATCAGGCTGGCCATGGCGGTGCATGCCTGTAATTCCAGCACTGTAGAGGCTGAGGCAGGAGGATTGTCACGAGTTTGAGGCCAGCCTGGTCTACGGAGCCAGACCCAGTCTTGACAAACAAAAGAGTAAAATACATAACAATAAAGGGCAAAACCATGCCAATAACTCCAAACCCCTGGTCAAGTCCTCCAAGTGCTCACCCTGTCATACCCACCCCCACCACGGGCCCCCTGGGGTCAGAGCAGTGACCAACTTCTGTCCTAGAAGAGGGCTGGCAGTGGCCCAGCAGGACATGCCACCCCACCCCCTTTTACTCAAGTCCCTGTGCCCCGCGGCAGCTGAGTCAGAGAACCCGGGTGGAGTCCTAGGCTTGACAGTGAAGCAATCTGAATTTGAAAACTGGCCCACAGCAGAATGTTCAGCCCACATATACAAGCCCCACATAGATGTGTAGATGTAATCGCATGCAAATATTCATGTTGTTTTTTCTTTTTTTAACATTTCTGGCCTCAATCCCACTGTACCTCAGTCTTTTAGGGAATCCAGAATTTGGGGATAGAGCCCTTTGTAGGTGCCAAGAGATGTCTAGGACATCACAGGGGGCCTGCTTGGCTGGGAGGGGTAAAGTCTTGAAGGCTGGGTAGGAGTTTACCCGGAGCAAGGAAGGGTAAAGTAGGAAGGGAACCAGCAGAAAGACGTCTTTTGGAGATTGTGGATTTACTTTGAGGGAAAATGGAAGGACTTACAGAAAATATTGGGGGAGGGAGTGAAAACCATGAGGTAAATCCACTGCGGGAAAGTGTAGAGGACTTTGAGAAAGGAGTTTCAGCTTCATCCAAGGGCGCAGGGAGCCAGGGAAGGATCCTAACTGGCAGAGTGACATCCACTTACCGCTTGAGACAGGGTCTCCCTGTGTTGTCTGGGTTGACCTTGAACTCAGTGATCCTCCTGCCTCAGCCTCCTGAGGGATGGGGTGACAGCCATGTGCCACCGTGCCTGTCTCCTAAGCCTCACTTTTCAAAGGCTAACACCGAGAGGGTGGACTGGTAACGTGCTGGTGTGGTGATCACTTTGCCTCGTATGTATTTCTTTTTTTTTTTTTTTGTAGCACGGGATTGAACTGAGGTACTTCACCCTGAGCTACATCCCCAACAAGGTCTCACCGAGTTGTTAAATTGCCTAAGTTGGGGTTGAACTTTCTTTTTTGCTTTGTTTTTTTGAGACAGGGACTCATTATGCCGTAGTCCAGGATGGCTTTGAACTCACAGTGATTCTCCTGGCTCAGCCTCCTGCATGCCAGGGTTCCAGATGTGCACCACCGTGCCCAGCTTGCACACCAAGCCTTCCTGCCAATGTTTTCAAGCTGCTAATAATAATAAAGAAAAAAAGGATACAAGTTGGGAAGGAAAGAGGAAGGGATAGGATAGGATAGGACCGAAGACCTACGAACTAGGAGCCTAACCCCAGTGTTAAGAGTGCTTGCTTGCCATGCAAGGAGGCCTGCCATTCAAGCCGCTGGATCCCTAGGGTCCGATGTAATATTTAAATATAAAATCGGGGCATATCACCAGCACAGTAAGGTATTATTTCAGGAAACTTGGCTATACACTCCCGTCCCTATGTAGTGTGCTGAATCAGGGCACAAAACACTAGCTGTGGGGGAATGACTCGGAAAGGCCACCGCGTGGGGTGTGGGTGGGATAAACTTCTCTCTATAGATGAGGACGCAGGGCTCAGGGTGTTTCGGTGCCCTGCCTAAGGTCTCACCGGAAGTGGAGTGTGCAGGTCTGGAAGCCAGGTGGCTCAGAAGCCAGGATGGGCCTCTCACTAATGCCAGGCCAGACCCCCACAGGAGAGGCCTTATGGGAAACAGTGAGCTACCTAATGCTTCCATCTAGAGGCCAGATAGGGGTCGCCCAATTCCAGAGCATCCTGGGGCACTGGTGTAGATCCCAGACACACCCCCAAAGTGCCAAGTCAAGTAAAGAGAGTAACGTGCGGTAATCTGCTTTTGGAAAGATTTCAAAAGCTGGGCATGGTGGCGCACGCCTGTCATCCTAGCACACTTAGGAAGCTGAGGCAGGATGACCGCAGAGTTCCAGGCTAGCCTGGACTACACTGTGAGACCTTGTCTCCCCAAAAAAGTTCGGGTGATTCCGTCTGGGGGCCAGGGATACAGGATGGGGGAATACTACATCAGCCAAAACCGGCTGAGAACGAAGAGAGGCTTAGCTGCTACGAAGAAAAACTCGTCTCGGAAGTGTCGCGCAATCCCAGCTTCCGCTATGGTGTCGGGATCCGGGGCTTCCCGGGACAAAGTCGCCTCTGCCCAAAGGGGATAGCGGCCGGGGACTGCACAGAGGATGGTGTCGTTCCACTCACCAGGTGGAGGGGGGGTTCGAGGGGAGCAGCAGACCGGTAGGACACCCCTACCGCACCTAAAAGAGACTGCTCCTAAGGCGCTAAGTGTATGCTTTTTATAGGGCCTTGTGCGGCCTCATCCAGAAGACTTATGATTGGCTTTAGGGCAGATCTATCACTAGTCCTCTGGGTTAGAGGTGGGGGGAAGGTCAACCACGACCAATACGGAAACACTCCTCACCTAAGCCCCTCCTCACCCGGCTTCCTGTTGCTGTCCATCAACCACCCCGTGGGAGGGACTTTGCCCCCCGCCAGTTGGCTGGCGAGCACGTCTTTCATTTCTCTGTGGATTTCCGGTTGGTATTTGCTGCCGTCCATCAGTGACACTAAATAGCTCTATTGGCCAGACTAACGTCGCTCTAGATGCCTCTCTGTGATTGGTTAGTAGTGCTGTCGGTCCTCAATGCACCGGAGGTTTATTGGTAGGCGCTGCCGTCGCTCGCGCGGTGGCGGGCTTCGGGATTGGCGGGCGCTAGGCGGGCGGTGTCAGGCTCTCGGTGGCGGCGGAGGCGGCGGAGGCCAGGGAGGAAGATGTCGTAATGAGCGGTGGGTCCTGGCCTCTGCCGGCGAGGTCTTACGGGCCCTCAAGGGTCGGGAAGACTGGCAGAGGACGCGGGGAGGGGAAGTCGGGTCCGGGGGTGCCCCCCTGGGTCTGGGCCGGGCGCCGGGGCCCGGTCGCGGGAGGGGCGGGGGAGGGAGGATTCCCGCCCGGAGGAGGAGCGCGGCTGGCCGGCCGGGCGGAGGCACCCGGAAGGGGGCGTTCGACTCCCCGCCCCCTCGGGCTCGCTGGGCGGGAGGGTGACGCTTCCGGGGGCTGGCGCCAGCAGTGGGCACTAGTCGCGGGCCCCGAGGCCTGTTCGTCTCCGTGCCACACTCTCCGGGGACTGCGCGGGGGCGGAGGCTGGTGCGGGCGGCCGACACCCCGCGGGCTCACCTGCTTTGGGGGTCCCACCAGCGGTCAGGGCCCTGGGAGTGAGGGAGTGGGGCCGAGGGAATGCGAGAAGTTCCAAAGGCGTCCGCCAGATGGGCATTGCTGGGTGTGGACTCCGCCCGGTTTACCGCTGCAGACCAGTAGGGAGCTGGGGTCGGGACTCGAGGGCGCGACCCGGCCGGAGGACCCTGGACCTGGGTCTGCGGTGTGGGCAAAAGTGTCCTGTCTCCTTGTGTGTACTTGTATCCTTGAGCCTCGGGTTGAGTTTCTGCAAGTTCTTAGAATCCTGAGAAGTTTAAGAGCTTGCTTGTTACAGAGCTGGCAGCCTGTTAACCCGAGGCCCCTCGTGGTGACACTGAAATCCCAAGCCCATGGCGACTCTGAGGGACGACTCAAGAAATAAAACAAAGTAGATGTTTCTTCCTCCACCTTGCCTCTGTCGCTCTTGCTGTCTTCATAGTTCTTTTTCTTACCCTGGCTTCTCTGGTTTGTTTCCTTTCTTGATTTAGCTTTAAAGAAGTGAGTCTTCTATGGGCAACTAAGAAACTGCCCTTGCTGCATCTTTTAGTTTTGACTCCAATATCTTGTCGTGTTTAATATTTAAAATTTTTTTTTATTTTTATTTTGCTTTTTGAGACAGGGTCTCGCTTTGTAGTTCAGGCTGGCCCTGAGCTCACTATGGCGCCCAGGCAAGCTGCCGCGAACTCAGCGATCCTCCTGTCTCTGCCTCCCAAGTGCTGGGATGACAGGCGTGAGCCACCACGCCCGGCACTGTGGTATGCGGTGTTGATTGCTGGTGGGTGTGTCTCCACGCCCAGCATTATATGTGGTTACCCGGGATCGAACTCAGAACTTTGTGCTTGCGAGGCAGGTGCCGGAACCATTGAGCTAACCCTCCGGTCCATTATTTAAAATTTTTAAAAACTTATTTTGTGTGTGTGTGTGTGTGTGTGTGTGTGTGTGTGTTGAGACTGGGTCTTACTTTGGCCCTGAGCTCACTGTGCAGCCCAGGCAAGGCCTCAAACTCAGCAGTCCTCCTGCCTCTGCCGCCCAAGTGCTGGGTTTACAGCCGTGAGCCACCACCTCCAGCATCGTGGTGTGTGGTACTTACTGATTGCTGGTAGGTGTGAGTCAGCACACCTGATATTGTATGGGAGGCAGGTGCTGGACCTGCTGAGCCAAACCTTCAACCCCCTCTGATTTTTGAGACAGTCTAGCAGTAAATTTCATGCTGGCCTTGAACTCACTGTGTAGCCTCAGGGAGGCGCCTGTCTCAGATTCAGAAGCACTGAGATTACTGTCAGGTGCCACCACACCCAGTTTGCATTGGTTTTTTGGATAAGATTTCTTAGGACTAGAAAGCAGTGTGCTGGCCAGCGCACAAAGAGGCCCCAAAGGGAGCGAAAGGGTCTAGGCTACAAAGGCCTTTTTTCTTTTTTTTGAGACAGGGTCTTGCTTTGTAGTTCAGGCTGGCCCTGAGCTCACTATGTAGCCCAGGCAAGCCTCGAACTCAGCAATCCTCCTGTCTCTGCCTCCCGAGTGCTGGGATTACAGGCGTGAGCCACCACGCCCGGCTACAAAGGCCTTTTTTGTTTGTGGTACCGGGGATTGAACTCTGGACCTTGAACTTGCCAGGCAGGCACCATGCCACTGAGCTGCATCCCAGGCTCCATACAGCGGCCATTTTGAAGTGTGCTGTCTGCGACTGTGACTGTAACTGCAGTGTCCTGTTTCATTGGAAGTTCTTGTGTATGTGAAGGGGTGACTCTGTCATTACGCTGCCTGTTGGGTGCTGCTCTCAGTTGTTTAGTGGCTCCCACCAGGCGGTAATACCTGTTGGAAATAAATTCAGGTCGGCCAGGCCCTCGGCAGGTTTTCCGAGTCTTCTGATTGCTGGTGCAGAGAGCCTGAACCTCTGCCTTAAGGCAGCAATAGGATCCCTGGGATCTTGAGTGCGGCATTCGGGTGTGCGGTCTGAAAGCATGAGATGTGCCTCTGTCAAGTCTTGGTAGGGTGTCGGCACATGACCTGGCGGACCTGGGGGAAAAAAAAAGCAGTGAGAGAAATGACAAAGCTCATCTAACAAGGTGGCTGAGCTGTGCCCAGGAGACCACAGAGAATTTGTGTGTAACTGGATCTGCGTCTGTGGGAGGACTGGCTTCAGGAGGGAAAATGGACAGCTCTGGGGGCCACACCAGAGTGGCGACTTTTTCTCTGACTGTTCATCTGGGCCCCTGGAGGCCAGTCAGAGAAGTGAGAAGAAGCGGGAGATCTGAGCACATGTCTGGGAAAGGGAGCCACGTGGGAGTCCTGCAGGGAGGGTGGTTCATTTTGTTCTCTTGGTCTAGAAATTTTTTTTTTTTTAAACTTATTTCTTCTTGTGGCTGATAGCAGTGTTTTGGAGAAGTTCTAAGGTGCCGCGCATATCAAGCAGTGAGCTGTTCTTTGTTACAGAGTATGTGGCAACGCTCTTAAATGTTGCCTCACCAGGGCCCTTATGATGACATTTTTGGCTTTTTGCCTTGTTTTTGTTTTTTGAGACAGGGTCTTGCTGTGTAGCCCAGGCTGCCCTTGATTCCTGCCTCAGCTTCCTGATTGCTGCGACCATAGGCTTGTACCACTGTGCCTGGCTTTATGATGACATTTTAAAGCTTAAATGCAGCCAGTAGGCCCTTGGATTGAGTGGGGTTTAGCAATCTCGACTTTGCCCACTCCCATTTCTGTAATAGAAATGTGGCATGGTCTTTACCTTTCTATTATTTATGCACACAGTTTGGAAGCCCTGCTTCCTAACATTGAAACATGTAGGAATCATTTGGATCAGGCAGGCAGAGGCAGTGCCGTGAAGGTTATGTGGAGCATTAGAGAGTTGGGGAAGCGGCAATGGACTTGCTTTCCCACGGTGGCTCACATGGCTCAGACTTAAACCTTGAGGGCTGCAAACTTCGAGTAAAATCTATTTGGAGAAGGCCATGCCCTTTCTTACGAGTTTATGGGGTGTGACATCTGAAGTGTCCCTTTGAGACTTAGCTGATTGTGACCTTCTTCCTGGCGTGCTCTATACCAGGGCTGCTTTCTACAGGCTGGATCAGCCCAGTCCCTGCAGGCTGAGGAGTGGACATCGGGTATGGAATGTGCTCGCTGGTTTTGCCCTTTGCTTTTTTTCTTTTGAGACAGGGACTTGCTTTATAGTTCAGGCTGGCCCTGAGCTCACTACGTAGCCCAGCCAAACCCTGAACTCAGCAGTCCTCTGCCTCTGCCTCCCGAGTGTTAGGATTACAGTCATGAGCCACTACGCCTGACATGACCAGCAGTTTTAAGTTTCTGCTTTTTTTCAGTATTGGGGACTGAACCCAGCGACTTTGTACCCAGCCCTTTGGGGGGAGGTTGAGATAGGGTCTTGCTGTAGGCCAGGTTGGCCTTGAATTTGGCAGACATATTCCTGCCTCAGCCTTCTGAGTCCTGGGATTAAGAGTGTGCACCACCCCCACCCTCAGCCATTTTTTTTTTAAAATTATTGCTTGGGCCAGGGATTTAGCTCAGTGGTTCTGGCATCTGCATCTGCCTGGCAAGCTCAGGGTTCCTAGTTTGATCCCCATCCCTGGTACCACATACCACAGTGCCGGGCATGGTGACTCACGCCCACCAGCAATCAATACCACATACCACAGTGCTGGGCGTGCTGGCTCACGCCTGTAATCCCAACACTTGGGAGGCAGAGGCGGGAGGATTGCTGAGTTTGAGTCTTGCCTGATCTACATAGTGAGCTCAGGGCCAACCTGAACTACAAAAAAAAGTGATACCCTGTCTCAAAAAAAAAAAAAAAATTTAGTTTGAGAGACAGGATCTCACAAAGTTGCCAGGGAAGGGCTTAAACTTTCCACTCTTCTGCCTCAGCCTGTGCCAGAGTGCTGTGGTCATAGACATGCACAAGCTCTGGTGGGCTCATTTTATTTAGTTTTAGTTTGTTAGTACATATATATAGGTATGTTTATATTCCTCGTGAGGTTGGTACTGTATATAATATGTCTTAATCCCTCTTGCACCTCGTTTTGCCTCCCCCCCCCGCCCCGCAGTCTTTATTTCTGAATTGGCAGCCGGTCTTTGGGGGACCAGCTCTCTGAGGACCTCAGGTGGCAAGGTCTCACTTTCTTGTCAGGAAGTGGGGTGCACAGATAAGCAGTGAAACCCTGGAAAGCTTCACACTGCAGGCCTCTGGGGGAGTGTGGCCAGGGTTGCTCCCAAGGAGGGGGGCAGGTGGCAGAGGCGGGTGGTGCCAAATGGAAACTAGCCTGGGCCACAGGATGGGAGGGCTTCCTCCGCCTCAGGTTGGTGCTCCGGGCTGATGAGCTCTGCCCAGCACTCGGGGAGTGGGCAGTGCGCTTCCCAGCAGCCCCAGAGGGGCGAGTCGCAGCGCCTGCGTCCAGGCTGTGGGCCCCACGTTGGGTTCCCTCACCCAGGGTCTGACCGGAGCTGCTCCCTGCTCACACCTTGCCATGCGCAGGTTTGGCAGCGCGGCCTGAGACGCCAGCGTGGCTTGGGGTGTTCGCTCCTTAGGCAGCCTGTTTTGTTTTGAGATCGAGTCTTGCTATGTACTTCCGGCTGGTCTTAGGCGCATTATGTAAGGCTGGCCTGGAGCTTGCAGCAGTCCTGCCTACGCTTCCCATCTCCCTGGTGTTAGATGGTCTCCTGTGGCCACCGAGTGTAGGCCGGGCACACATTTCCAGGTGGCCTCCTAAGGCTTCCTTTCTAGCGTTCTCATCTCTCCGGAGGTGGTGGAATCGCAGTGGCCCGGAGAGTGAACAGACCCTGAGACAGCTTGTAGGGCCAGCACCCAGTCGGTGTCTAACTGGAAATCTCAGGACACGTCCCTGCCCTCAGGAAGTTTTGTGGGGGGGGGGGGTCCAGCTCCGGGCCTGTGGGAGCCAGTGCGCATGCCCGGCGGGGTGCAGAGAGATGGGGTCAGGACTCAGACCTGAGCTCCGGGTGGAGACTGAGGCGGGCCGAGAGGGTGCTGTGAGGAGGGGCCTTGAGGTGTGTGGTCCCTGAGGCCGGACCCTCCTGAGCCCAGCTCGCCTGGCGCTGTGGGAAGACACGTCCATCGCCATCTCACTCCGCCCCACCCCGCGCCCCACCCCTGGACCGGCCGGAGCCCAGCCCCCAGCCAGGATTTGTAGATTTGCAAGTTTTGACCTCCCCTTAAGCTCTTGTTTAGTCTCTCAGCCTTTTGCATTCCTGTAGGATCTGTTAATTTGCTACCTAATTCAAGGAATAGTCATTCCCAAGGCGCTGAGGGTCCCTGTAAGAGAGTAGCCCTTACTTTCTTAGTGGGAGACAGCAGCTAGTTCAGGATAAAAATAGGAGCTGGCTGTGGGGCCGGCCTACAATCCCAGCACACTCGTAAGCCCCTGGACTGTGTGCTGAGTTCAGAGCCAGCCTGAACTTCGGAGTAAGACCCCTTCTCAAAAAACAGAAAAAGAAGAGGAGGGAGAGTAGGAAGCAGGTTGGTGGGAGGGGCAGAGTGGTTCCCACGGGTGGCGGGAAGGTGTGCGAAAGAAGGCGGTGCCGTGAGGGGCCGTGGACGCAGCTCTGCGCAGACAGGCCCGGCTGGGTGGAAGGGGCGCTGCCCCGGCAGAGCCCGCCTGATTGATAGCCGAGTCGATGGCTCCAATAGCTTTACTGAGTACTGTACAGAAAACAGAGCCACAGGATGGTTATATGGTGAGGTTGAAAACCCACTGTCAGCCGTGGGAGGTCAGGGACCGTCTAGAGGTGACTGGGAAGTTATGTTGGAGGAGGAAAGCAGCAGCGTCTCAGCTGAGAAAGGACGTTCTTCTGGCCTGGTGACGGAAAGGCCGGTCAGCGTGGAGGGCAGGATGACCAGAGGTGCCGAGGACACTGTTCGTGCACACACCTCTTCTTTTTACTTTTTGGATTTTTTTTTTTTTTGAGAGAGGGTCTCATTTTGTAGTTCAGGCTGGCCCTGAGCTCACTGTGGAGCCCAGGCAAACCGTGTACTCAGCAATCCTCCTGCCTCTGCCTCCCGAGTGCTGGGTGACAGGCTGCTGGGTGTCCTGGGCTTCTGTGATGGCCCTGTGGTTGCTGGAGGTCTGCTTCCTGAAAGCCTTTTGCAGGTTGCAGTCTTCATAGTCCGTGTGTTCCCTCGGCCCAGGCTGAGCCTTTGGCCCGTTTGTCAGCTTCCCGAGAGTCTGGCTTTGCTCTCCAGTCAGCCATGGCTCTGCTCTCCCATCAGCAGCCCTCAGTGCCCTTGGCCAGGCGACTGGGAAAGCCTGGCCTTAGAAACTGCTGCACTGGCTCCTGGCCCGGCTGAGCTGACCAAAATAGCCACAGAAGAGCTGTTTGCGCATTGAGTCCTCCGTGGAAATACTGTACAGGGCCTGAGGAAGCCCAGCGAGAGGTAGGAGCCCAGAGGCCGAAGCCGAGTACCCCAGGCCTGGGTGTGGGGCTCACCAAGTTCTCCCCCAGCTCCCTGCAGGAGAAGAGCCTCCAGACACCGACAGTTGTATGTCGGAGGCCCCCTCCCTCTCCTCTCCTCAAAGACTATTTTTCTCCGAGAATAGCAGAGGCCCGCGCCAAGGGTGCAGCTCAGGGGTAGGGCACCTGCCCAGCGTGTGTCAGGCGCTGGATTCAGTCCCTAGCACTACAGAACGAAAAAGCCAGTCAGTCATGGCAGTGCAAGCCTGTGATTCCATCTGCTCCGAGGCCGAGGCAGGAGGATCACAATTGCCAGCTAGCCTGGGCAACTCAGCAAGATCCTTTCTCAAAATATAAACAGGGCGGGAGCCGGAGCTGGTGGTAGAGTGCCCAGGTTCACTCCCCAACATTGAAAAAAAAAGAAAAAGATGTGTCCTTAGTGAACTGGCAGTGGGGTGGTGCTGTGCTCCATGGTGGGGTCGGCACTGGAGGGCGGGCTGGCACACAGCAAGGCTCCCCCCCGCCCCTCTTCAGGCTGAGGGCTCCGGAGAGGTGGGGGGCAGCTCTGGCTCTGTCCTGGGAGTTCCCCCCTTGGTGGAGAGGCTGGAAGAGGGGCCGAGGCCAGAGGTCAGTGGGGTTTGTGGGGAGGTGGGCAGAATCTGTGGTCCGTCCGGTTGGCAGTGGAAGGCCTGGGACGCGGCCCCTGCGGGATGTGGTGCCCAGGACAAATGTCAGCCTTGTTGTGTTCGAACTGGCTGGGCGTCAGCCACTTGGTGCGGGCAGGTTTGGCCACCAGTGGGCGCCTGTCCTCCTGGTCGTTGGCCCTGGGTGGGGATTGAATGGGTAGCCAGTGTTGCTGGAGGGACTTAACTTGCTCACGGGGCCCAAGGCCTCTGTGACGTGAGCCCCTTACTTGATGGCTGTTGACGCTTCGGGGATCAGAGAAGCCGAGGCCAGGGAGGGGCGCTGGGGTGCAGGCTTTTCCAGACCTGGGGGAGGAAGTGGGAGGGATGGGGCTCGGCACCAGAAGACAGACTGGGCGCCAGGAGAAGGGACTGCGCGGGGCCAGAACTGAAAGTGCGGCTGAGAAGGTGGAGCCGCAGAGGGAAGAGGTTGGCGGGCATGGGGCGTCGGCGCAGTTGGAGCAGGAGGGAGCTGCTGGGTGCTGGGGCCCCGTGACGTGCTGGGCGGAAGAGTGGTTCACGAGGTCGTGCCGCAGGGGACACGGCGGCCTCTGTCCAGGGTTCAGCTGCCTTCCAGTGTGGGAAAGGAAGTTGAGGTGCGGCCAAGCGCCCACCCCGCTGGTTCTGTGCCCTCCACGCTGCCTCTGACGTAGCTCTGAGTGGAGCGGCTTTCTGGAGTGCGTGCTGCCCCACCTGCGGGTCTTCACACACTGCTGGGCTGCGCCCTGACAGGATGGGGGCGACACGCACCGTTCCTACCTACGTTACATGCGTTCAGATGCAAGGTTTCAAACGGTGGAGGGCCTGTGGCCACAGCCCTGCAGTGTGGTGTGGGTGTGGCCTCCTGCTCCACCTGTTGGGTTCACACAGAAGAGCCCCCCCCCGCAGTGGACCCCAGGCTGGAGACTAGCTCTCCGTGTGATCGCCCAGGCCATAAAGCTGAGTGGTAGCACCAGAGATTGGCAGGTGGGGCTAGATAATGTTTTGTCTTGTGTTTTGAGACAGGGTCTCACTGTGTAGCCCAGGCCGTCTCGAACTCCGACGTCTTCCACCTCAGCCCCCTGGGTGATGCATGTGCCACCCATGCCCACCCTAACCGTGGACTGTGCCACCCCTAAAACATCGCTGAGTGCTTTGGAAATGGCTGCACTGCACGGTTGAGGGGCCATGATGACAGCCTCTGCACGTGTTCAGGATAGGCCCTCGTTTTCTGTTTCCCATCCCAGGCGGGTCAGATCTGACGGGTGGAAGTTGGGAACACAGAGGGCGGATCATTGCTCGCTGTGAGGAGTGACGTGTCAGGCAAAACTCTGCCCGCGGAGTTAACAGCGTTCAGCAGCTCTTTTGGAAAGATTTCCTATTTGGCTGCATTCATCTGTAGAAATGTCTATACATTTGGATAAAACAGAATTTCTCATATTTTCATTCTTGTATTCAGTCATTGGCTGACCTACTCTTGCTGATAAGGTACGCCATACCGGTTGCCCTGCATAGAAATATAAATTCCCTTCAGGAAAGTAACCCCTGCCTGGTGTGGTGGTCGACCCCTAACCCCAGCACTCAGGAGGCTGAGGCACGAGGATCCCTGTGAGTTCGAAGGCAGCCTGAGATATAGAGCAAGACATTGTCCCAAAATAAGGAAGGAAGGACCCTCTTTGGCCCATGCCTTGGGAGGGGAGAGGGGTGTCCTAGGCGGGGCCTGGTCCTGCCCCCCAGCTGCTCTGGTGGGAGCTTGCCTCAGGAGATGGACCTGCCGGCAGCTCCCTGTCCCCGGGTTCCAGTGCAGGAGCTAGCGGGTGCCCAGGGGGTGCCACAGCCTGGTTCCCGAGACAGCCCAGACCTTGCAGCTAAGGACAGGGAAGCGGAGAAAGCCTCGCTATTGTCAGGCCGGTGCCTTCTGTGTGGAGGCGGCTGTCCTGGTGAGGGACCCTCCCGGAGAAGCGGGGAGGGGTTCAGGAAGAGCTGAGGCCGCGCTTCTCTCCACGGTGACCTGTGCGTCACCGGCTCCTCCTTCCACAGATCCACAGTCGAGCATGGCTGCCACCGCCGCTGTCAGTCCCAGCGACTACCTGCAGCCTGCTGCCGCCACCACCCAGGTGAGTGCACAGTGGCCGCGGACCCAGACCCGTCGCCCTGGCGACCCTCACTCAGAACAGGAGCTGGGGCTGTCTCCAAGGCTGGGCCTCCTGACCCCCGAGCCCACAGCCTTTACCTGGGGTGCCACCTGTGCGGCCCGACGCGGGAGGGTGCTGGGCTGTATTCGGCTCTCTTCCTTTCCAAGGCCCACTGCTCTAAGCGGGAAGCAGAAGCCAGGTTTGTTGTATTTTTCCCTCCCAGAACTGGGATCGAACCCAGGTCCTCAGTACTGAGCTACATCTCCAGCCCTTTTTAAAGTTTATTTTGAGGCCGGGTGTGGTGGCGCATGCCTGCCATCCCAGCACGTGAGGCTGAGGCACGAGGATCGCGGGGAGCTGGAGGCCAGCCTGAACTACATAGGGAAGCCCTGTCTGAAAAAGATATATATTTTTTTTAATATTTTGAGACCGGCTCACCAAGTGATCATGTTGCCTGAGCTCGGTTCAGATTTCTGACCCTCCTGCCTCGGTCTCCAGAGTGCTGGAATGGCGGGCAAGCACCCGAGACCAATCCCTGCCGCAGGGCCAGGGCGCCGCGGGCCCGCCCTCTCACGCCTCCCTCGCTGGTTTCCGCAGGACTCGCAGCCCTCTCCCTTGGCCTTGCTGGCAGCAACATGTAGCAAAATCGGGCCCCCAGCGGTGGAAGCAGCTGTCGCACCTCCCGCGCCCCCCCAGCCCACGCCCCGGAAGCTCGTCCCCATCAAGCCCGCCCCCCTCCCCCTCAGCCCGGGCAAGAACAGCTTCGGCATCCTGTCCCCCAAAGGCAACGTTCTCCAGATCCAGGGCTCGCAGCTGAGCGCCTCCTACCCGGGCGGGCAGCTGGTGTTTGCCATTCAGAACCCGGCCATGGTGGGCAAGGCACCCCGGTCCGGCACCAGCGTCCAGTACCAGGCAGTCCCACAGCTGCAGGCAGGCGGCGCCCAGACCATCCAGGTGCAGCCCGGCCTCGCCAGCCAGATCCAGATCATCCCTGGCACCAACCAGGCCATCATCGCGCCCTCACCGTCCGGCCACAAGCCCGTCCCCATCAAGCCAGCCCCGGTCCAGAAGCCGAGCGCCACCTCGGTGCAGGGCGGCGCCAGCGTGGTGAAGCTGACCGGTGGGGGCGGCAACGTGACGCTCACCCTGCCGGTCAACAACCTGGTCAGCGCCGCGGGCGACGCCGGGGCCCCTGCTCAGCTCCTGGCCGAGAGCCCCCCCGCCCCGCTGGCCAAGGCCACCAAGAAGGCCCGTAAGAAGGGGCTTCCCGCCGCGCAGCCCCCACCGCCGCCCACCGTGGCCGTGGCGGAGCAGGTGGAGACCGTACTGATCGAGACCACGGCAGACAACATCATCCAGGCGGGAAACAACCTGCTCATTGTGCAGAGCCCGGGCGGCGGCCAGCCCGCCGTGGTCCAGCAGGTGCAGGTCGTGCCGCCCAAGGCTGAGCCGCAGCAGGTGGTGCAGATCCCCCAGCAGGCCCTGCGCGTGGTGCAGGCGGCGTCGGCCACTCTGCCCACCGTCCCGCAGAAGCCGTCCCAGAACTTCCAGATCCAGACGGCGGAGCCCACGCCCACTCAGGTGCGCCCCTGCCTCCCTCCTTCCCTCCCGTTCTTTCCTCGGTCTCTTGGGGATTAGCAGGGGACAGAGGTACAACTTTGTCCTGTGGAGCTAAGGTCCCACTTTGTGGTTCAGACTGGCCAGCAGCTCACCATTCTCCCACTGGGCCTCCTGAGGGCTAGGGTTACAGGTGTGCACCACACCTGGCCCAGATGTGCACATTTTAATAGTGAAGTTTTGGGTTTTCCTTTTTTGCTTTTTTTGAGACAGGGTCTCACTTTGGAGTTCAGGCTGGCCCTGAGCTCACTATGTATCCCAGGCAAGTATCAAAGTCACAGCAATCCTCCTGCCTCTGCATCCCAAGTGCTGGGATTATAGGTGTGAGTCACCATGCCCCGCATTGTTGTATGTGGTTACTGGGGATCAAACTCAGGACCCTGCACTTGCTAGGCAGATGCCAGAACCACTGAGCTAAATCTCTGGTCCAGTTTTGAGTTTTTTTGTTTTGTTTTGCTGGGCATCAAACCCAGGACCTTGGATGTGCTGTGCCAGTCTCTGCCACGGCGCTACTCCCCTGGCCTATTTTTTTCTTATTATAGAGCTTACATATCTAGAACAGCTAGCAAGTATGAAAAGATTCTAGTCATGGGCCAGACATTTAGCTCAGTGGTTCCAGCACCTGCCTAGCAAACGCAAGGTCCCTGGTTCAATCCCTGGTAACCACATACACTAATACCAGGCGTGGTGACTCACGCCCACCGGCAATCAGTACCACATACCACAGATGCCAGGTTTGGTGGCTCGCGCCTGTCATCCCAGCACTCGGGAGGCAGAGGCAGGAGGATTGCTGAGTTCCAGGCTTGCCTGGGCTCCATAGTGAGCTCAGGGCCAGCCTGAACTCCAAAGTGAGACCCTGTTCTCAAAAAAAAAAAAAATTCCAGTCAGAATTACAGAATGTGATACAATAACATTAAGGAGAAAAATTTGTTCATTGTTAGTGACTTGAAAAATGACAGGAAGAGCTTTTTATACAGAAAACTAAACTTTAGGCTCTGGTCCTCAGGCCTGCTGAGAGCAAGCGTTCTTTTCGGCCTGTATCTGCTCCCAGATCTCCCTGGCCCTGCGAGCCAGTGCTCATTCTTTGTTCACGCCTCTTGGGGGCCAGCGGTGGCCTGTGTGGCGGGTGGAGCAGGGACCGGGACGGTGAAGCACCCGGACCTCAGGCTGTAAACAGCAGGGCCTGATCCAGTCAGATGTCTGACTTCAAACCCACGCTCTTGCAGTTTTACTTTGACTGTGACAGGTGCTACTGCCGAAATTCGGGAGCAGGTTCGCGTATGAGCTCTGGTGTGTGCGCGTAGAATTCCAGCTCCTTGGGAAACTTAGGCAGGGGAATTGAAAGTTGAAGACCAGCCTGAGCAATTTATTTAGTAAGACCGTCTCCCCAAAAACATCCCCCATAAAAACAAAACAGGAACCTGTAAGGAACAGTTCCTCGAAGGCAGGAATTTGGAATAGAGTTGCCCAGAGAACAGCACGTAGTGACAGCTGGAAGCTGAGTGATTCCGTGGGGCGGGAAAAGAGCACCTTCGATGGGCACTGGGCGCCCAGACGCCAGGCGCGTGGAAACCCGGGGTCGGCCCAGGGGCTTCCTCTGGGTGTTTGTGCTGCTGCGCGACTCTGCGCACCTGCTCACAGGTGAGGGCCTGAGGCAGCTCCTGCTCGGCTGTGTGGCCGAGAGCCCTTCCCCTGCAGACTGACGGGACAGGACTAACACCGGCTTTTCCCAGGAAATCACTACACGTGCAGAGAGACTGAGCTATAACTGTTTTTTTATTTTTGTTTTTGTGGCACTGAGACCTTTTTATTTTCAGACAGGGTCTCGTTGCGTTGCCCAGACTGGTCTCCAATTTGAGGTCCTCCTGCCTCAGCCTCTCGAGTAGCTCAGATTATAGGTGTGCACCACCACGCCGAGCTGCTTCATCCTTTACTTAACTTTCACGACAGTGGAACTTTTTTTAAGTTGTATTTTTAATTTGAGACACGGTCTGCTCTCTCTGTAGCCTGGCTGCCTGGAGCTCGTGGCAGTCCTGCCTCAGCTGCCGGGTGCAGCAGTGATGGCCATGCGCCGCCACCACATCTGGCAAGGAGCAGTGTGTTTTTAATTTCCATCTTTGCCAGTCTGACTTTCTCCTTACTTCGCGGCTCTGAAGGACCCAGACGGCTGCGGTCTGTGGATGGTTGCTCGCAGCACACTTCCTTCTAGAGCTGTCCTCAGGTTTCTGCACACTGCGGGCTGGTGGATCAGTAGGCGGCGGGGGGCGGGGCTGTGTGGAGGTGCCCGCTGGCCAGGCAGTGGGGGCAGCTCGGAGCCGTCACTAGGTCTCTCTGCCAACCCCAGGTCTACATCCGCACGCCTTCTGGTGAGGTGCAGACGGTCCTTGTCCAGGACAGCCCGCCGGCCACCGCCGCGACCGCCTCGGCCACTCCCTGCAGCAGCCCCGCGCCCCGCACCCCCAGCCTGAGCGGGACCAGCAAGAAGCACTCAGCCGCCATTCTGCGCAAGGAGCGGCCGCTGCCCAAGATTGCACCGGCCGGGAGCGTCATCAGCCTGAACGCTGCGCAGCTGGCAGCCGCGGCCCAGGCCATGCAGACCATCAACATCAATGGCGTCCAGGTCCAGGGTGTGCCTGTCACCATCACCAACACGGGCGGTGAGGATGGCCCCGTGAGGATGGCCGCGGCCACCCCGGCTGCTCCCCTGTGGTGGCGGGAGGAAGGGAGCCAGGCTGGGACCGAGAGCCCAGGCTGCCCGGCACGGAGTCCTTGGCACTGTGCGCCTGGGTAAAGGGCAGTTTTCCAGGCCAGCACAGTCTCTCCCCATCTTTAATGGATGTGTGGGGCCTTTAATGGATGTGCAGTCTGGTTTCTCACTTGAAGACCCCACGAGGGAGGACCAGGTGTCCTAGTGGACTTAATATTTCCCAAAGCCCATAGGATTTGCTTCATTTTTTTTTTTTTTTTTTTGAGACAGGGTCTCGCTTTGTAGTTCATGCTGGCTCTGAGCTCACTATGTAGCCCAGGCAAGCCTGGAACTCAGCAATCCTCCTGCCTCTGCCTCCCGAGTCCTGGGATTACAGGCGTGAGCCACCACGCCCTGCACTGTGGTATGTGGTATTGATGGCTGGTGGACATGAGTCACCACGCCCAGCATTGTATGTGGTTACCGGGGATCGAACTCAGGACCTTGCGCTTGAGAGGCAGGCGCTGGAACCACTGAGCTAACCCTCCGGCCCTCATTCTTTTTTTTTTTTTAAGTGGCACAGGGCGTGAACCCAGGGCCTCCACGCTGAGCTCCAGCCTGCTTTTTTTTTTATTATTATAATTTTAGAGACAAGGTCACACTAAGGTGCTGTCACCCAGGTCGGGCTCAAACCTGCCATCCTCCTGCCTCAGCCTCCTGAGTAGCTAGACTTACAGGCCGGAGCCTCCACACTGGGGGCCTCAGATCTGCTCCGCCCCTCCCGGCCTTGAGAACTTGCTGCACCACTGAGGCCTGGCCTCTCCTCTGAAGCAGGGTGAGCCTCTGCTGAGCCTGCAAGCTCTCTCAGTCTGGAGGCCCTCGATGCCTGAGCAGCCCTTTGCCCACAGGGCAGCAGCAGCTGACCGTTCAGAACGTCTCCGGAAACAACCTGACCATCAGCGGCCTGAGCCCCACCCAGATCCAGCTGCAGATGGAGCAGGCCCTGGCCGGGGAGGCGCAGCCCGGGGAGAAGCGGCGTCGCATGGCCTGCACGTGTCCCAACTGCAAGGACGGGGACAAGAGGTGAGCGGCTCGCGGCTCGCGCGGCTGGGCCTCCGGGCGCATGCGCCTCTGCCCGTCTCTTCCGCTCTCCCCTTCCGCCGCCCAGGTCCGGGGAGCAGGGCAAGAAGAAGCACGTGTGCCACATCCCGGACTGCGGCAAGACCTTCCGGAAGACGTCCCTGCTGCGGGCCCACGTGCGCCTGCACACCGGCGAGCGGCCCTTCGTGTGCAACTGGTTCTTCTGCGGGAAGAGGTTCACGCGCAGCGACGAGCTGCAGCGGCACGCGCGCACGCACACAGGTCAGCCGCGGGGACGGCCTGCGGGGGGGCGGGGCTCGGCGGGGTGGGGCGGGGCTCAGGCCCGGGGCGTGGCCCTCCCGCGCTGCCCTCCGACTTGGACTCACCTCCTCCGTATCTGCAGTTGTTTGCCTTTGCCCCACTCCTTTGTGTCATGAACAGCGTCTTCCTGGCTTAGGGCTGACGTTCCAGTTCTGTCTTAGGGTCCTGGCAGAGGAGTGTGGCGCACAGAAGACTGTCTGCCCGCGGGCTCCTGAGGTCCTGGGTCCGGGCGCCCGCCTGGGGAAGCCCTGCTGTGGGCCCGATTCAGTGCAGGCTGGGTCTGCGCGACCCGGAGCCCCAGCTCCTGGCCAGGGCGGTGGGACAGGACGAGGGCAGAGCCGCCCTAGCGCAGAGCCGGGCTGGGCTGGCGTGGTGGCCACTGGGTCAGTCTGGTCAGGACAAGAGGCCTGACGCGGAAGCGGGTGGGCACGGGTGCTGAGCCGCAGGTCTGTTGGCCGAGGGCGGCCAGAAGGTGAGGGCAGCCGGGGAGGAGGAGCCTTTGGGCCGGGAGATAACGGGAGGCAGCGACCTCCCCTGGGCTGCCGGTGCCAGCGGTGGCCCCACGGTGACGGGCCTCTCCTCCGCCAGGGGACAAGCGCTTCGAGTGTGCCCAGTGTCAGAAGCGCTTCATGCGGAGCGACCACCTCACCAAGCATTACAAGACCCACCTGGTCACCAAGAACTTGTGAGGCCGGTGAGGCGGAGACCCTCGGATGCGACCTGGCCCTAGTCCCGCGGGCCCGGCTCCTGTGTGCAGCCGAGTCCCCACAGGAAGGGGCTCTGCACACCCGGCTGGGGACACCGGTCCTGCCGGACGAGGCCCCGCCCGGTGAGACGTTCTAACCCAGGACGCGCGGGACCCTTATTTCCAAAGGAAAACGTGCATTTCACTCCGTGGAGGAGCAAAGTGAGCCCCCTCCCCCTCCCCCTGCCCCTGCCCCGCCCCAGCACCCAACACAGCCGGGGTCCCTTTGTGCCATAGCCCCCGCCCCACCCGGGCCACCAGGGCCCCGCAGCCCTCCCCAGGCGGCCGCCCGCCCGCAGCGGCCCAGGCCGCGCCACACATTCCAACTTGCAGCCAGGGCCGGTGCCTGGCCCGGCCCTGTGCGGAGATTGTTGCCTTATACTCTACTTCCGATGATGAACACTGTGTATTGTGTTTGCTTTAACACATTTATTTAATGGCCCCGTGGTCCCTCCTTGGCCGGCAGCCCCTGTCCCTGCTTTCGGTTCGGGGCCGGGCGGTGAGGACACACGGCGCCTTCCTCCCCGGCCCGCCCACCGGCTCTGTGTACAGTGTATATTGTATAATAGACGGCTGCGTCTACTACATGTTTTAAAACATATTGCTTGTTATTTTTGAGGCTTTTAAATTAAACAAAAGATCCAACTTTATTTTTAGTTGTAACTGCTTGAGGTATGTTTTATGAGTTAAGTGACAGATTTGTTACCCTTTATTAACGATGCACTTTGTTGGCCAGTACTGAGCTGACAAAAAAATTTTCTTGCTAATAAATTTAGTTGCCTGAGGCAAAACGTGCACCTCCGCGGCTGAACTTGCTGCCCGTCGGCTGAGAGGTGCCGCTCTGCCTCTGCGCCCCTGCCAGCGTGCCGGGAGCCGGGGCTTGCGAGCCGGGATGGTGCTGGGAGGTGTTCCCTCTCCGGTGCTGCGGCTGTGTGGAGCCGGAGGCTCCGGGGCCAGAGCAGGACACCGTCAGTCCTCGCGCCTCCGTTCTGCGTCCCTAACCGCTCCCGAGTCACCAGTCATACTGCGCGTACTCTCCTGGGGCCCATCTGCTCGCACATGGCTGAAGAGATTGTGAAAAAGCACACGGGTCTCAGGTGGACCGAGGTTTCCAGCCCCTGGTCACTTCCGCATCAGTAGGCAGGGAGGCCTGTCCTGCCTGCTCCTGGGTAACACAAGACGAGATACGCCTGTCATGCCAGCGCTCGGGAGGCTGAGGCAGGAGGATCCCACGAGTTCAAGGCCAGATTGGGCTACATAGTGAGTTAAGGCCCTATCTCAAAAAATACCCTAGGCCTTCCAACAGCCCATGGGTCCCACAGCTCGGGGCTGCCTCGGCGGGGCAGTGTGCGGTGTGTCTGTCTGCTCTCCACACACACCTTCTAAGACTGGAAGGGCCTCACGGGCTCTGAACATGGCGCTGGTGAGGGAAGGGCTCCTTCACCAGCTGCCCTGTTTCTCCGCACTCTTCCCTTGGCTTTGCTGCCAGGCACAAAGGACACTGTTTACTGGGTGCTGGTTTCAAGACCAGTACTTCTTCCTTCCCGTGCAGAAATGGACCTGCACAAAGATTGTGCTGGCTAAAGGAGCAGGCAGGCGTGTGGGGTTTCCCTGGCTGCCCTGCAC
>PVIC010010272.1:0-43732 GCA_004025085.1 Thryonomys swinderianus | reverse complement strand
TTTTTTTTGTTTTTTTTTTTTTTTTTTTTTTTTTTTTTTTTTTTTTGAGACAGGATCTCGCTTTGTAGTCCAGACTGGCCCTGAGCTCACTATGGAGCCAGGCAACCCTTGAACTAAGCAATCCTCCTGTCTCTGCCTCCTGAGTGCTGGGATTACAGGCATGAGCCACCACATCAGGCACTGTGGTATGTGGTATTGATTGCTGGTGGGCATGAGTCACCACACCCAGCATTGTTTTATGTGGTTACCTGGATTGAACTCGGGACCTTGCGTTTGTGAGGCAGGCACCGGCAACACTGTGCTAAATCTCTAGCCCAATATTGTCCCTTTTTGATTTGTTGTTATTATTATTGTTCTTGTTACTGTCAATATACTAGCAGAGATAAAGCTACTGAAAGGAGAAAACAGAAAAACTGGCCTTTTTAGTAGATTAAAAGTAACCAAATGAGCTATTCACAAAATGCCCCTTATTCTTCCTTGTCTATACCAAAGCCTGCTATTCCTTGGTAACAATGGAATCCTAAGAGACAGGTTTTTCATTGTGTCCACTTGTCAAGACTCTAGAAATGGGGTTTGATTGTTATGGCTCCACACTGCCACTGTCAGATCTTCCTGAAAGCGTTTCCTTGTTTCATCCTCACTCTGCATGTTGATAGTCTTTCTTTCTTCTTTCCTTTCTTCCTTTCTTTCCTTCTTTCTTTCTTTTTTCTTTCTTTCTTTTTCTTTCTGTTTTTTTGAGACAGGGTCTCCCCATGTAATTAGGCTGGCTTTGAACTTACTGTGTAACCTACAATAGCTTTGAAATTATGGTTATCCTCTTGCCTCAGCCTCCTCAGTGCTGACATTACAGGCATGCACCCCATGCCTGACTACATCCATTCTCTCTCTTCAGGATCTTTATTTGAAGCCCATACACTTCTAAGTACTTTGGTCTGGACACATCTTTACCTTTTGTTGGGAGGTCTCCTATTTGACTGAGGCATCTATCAAGCCTGAATACTCTGCTGCTAATCTTAACTTCCTATCCTTCTATATTTATAACATCTTTGTTGTATGTACTGTTTTGCTTCATCCCTTTTTGTATCTTTCCAGCCCTTGTTCTACCTATGATTTTCTCTTGTATCTTTGCTACCTCTGTCCCTTCAAACTGTGCCCACAAACACAGTAAAGACTCCTTTTTCTAAAAGTGCACATACAACTGGACATAATGATGCATACCTATAATATCACAACTCAGGAGTGTGAGGCAGGAGGATTGCTTTAAGTTTGAGGCCAGCCTGGACTACATAGCAAGACCCTGTCTCCAAAAATAAAATAAGATAATAAAATAAAATGAGCACAGAGAGAAAGAAGAGTCCTTGCCATGAAGCTAATGAAATTTAAGGTTCAGATTTCTTCACTTAAGTAGCCATCTTCCAGTGCTTTGTGAGGATGCCAGCAATATATTCAGTTAGTTACATATTTTGTAAAATTTGAATAAATAAGATATTTATACTGTTAAGACCACTATGTTTTTTTTTCCTTTTTGACTTACCCTCCATCATACTTCCTTTCATGTCAAGTAGTTTTGAAATGGCTATAAACATTGTGGGGGTCATGCTACAGTAAAGCTTGGTTAAAATTTAAAGCAAAAGATTGTATGGTTCACAGTCACTTCCCTATATAGTTAAGTTAGTGCTAGTCACCTTGAGGTAGGAGAGGCTTCAGAAATACTTACACCTGCCACTATACTTAGACATTGTCAAAGATAGTGAAAAGTCAGAGGGTGTATTAGAAAATCATTATGTCCTTTAGTTCTCAGCACTGGAATTTTGTGGATTATAGAAAAAAAAGTGGCTCAAAAATATATGAAGCTAGAAACTAGCCTATCAAAATTTCTTTTTGAGTTTCTGTTAACAGATTTTTTCCATATATTTCATCCACATTTTTAAGAATTTTTTATTTTACCCAGCATATATATATATATTTATATACTTATATTTAAATATGTATTAATATATTTTATATATTATATAATTATATATTTATGTATTATATAATATATATTTAAATCTTTATTGGTATGTTGTATATACACATCATGATCACACTCAATACTGAGTACCAGTATATGACACAATTTAATTCTCATTTTTTCCCATTCCCTACCACCCACAATCCTCCACCCCCAAATATATAAGTTTTGTTTCCCTTTCATTATTACCATCAATTTTTTTCTTTACCCCTCACTGTATTTTTAATGATATAATTCCATCATTTAACTGCATTATTGCTGGAAATGGAGTTTCATCACTACTCACCCTTTACTTCTTAGCTTTCTTGATTCATCTATCTAAATTCCATCCCTTAATTATATTATTTGTAGTGGTCTATGGTTTTATACTTATTTGTGTGGTGATTTGTTGTCTGTCACCCTCTTAGCTATTAAATGTGCTGATGCCGAGAATTATAATTATTTATATATACCAGGTCGTCGATAAATAGTAGTCATTGAATAAAAGAAAATCTTAAATCTAAATCATACGGTTGCTTAAAATAAATACTTTAAAAATTGCCCTGAGGTACTCAGATTTTCTTGTTTGTTGGCTTTGGTTTCTGAGACAGTTTTGTGTGTATGTGTGTGTGTGTGTGTGTGTTTGAGTCAGAGTCTTACTGTGTAATTCAGGATGACCTTGAATTTACTGTGTTTCAAGGCTGTCCTCAAAGTTCCAGCAATCCTTCTGCCTCAGCCTCCTAACTGCTAGGATTACAGGTGTGCATAACTATCCCAGCTGTAGATTCTTTTATTATAGTACTTTGATAAATGTAAAATATTGTTATGTTTTCTGTGATATTGTAGTAATAACCAAGTGTACATTTTACTACTGACTTAAATATTTTTAAGTCAGCTTCTAATGTAGAACCCTAGATTGAAAAGGAATAAGAAATTCAAATTGTTATTGACTGAATTTCTCCTGTTCCATCTCTCTTGACCGCACTTCTGTCCCACTCCCAGCTGTCTGTTCAAGCTCACAGGCCCACACCAAGTTTTAATCATAAGTTAGTGCTCTACCATGTTGTGTAACTGAGAGCAATTTGTCCTTCTAATTGGTTCTTGCCTTAAAAATTAGATAAATCCCTTAAGTTGCTTAGACATGATTGAATTTTTTATTTTCTTCAAGAAAGACCATTGGGAAGAAAACAGTTGTAACACTCTAAGATTGGGGTCAACAAAAGAATAGCTTCGCAGCTTATTCCAACCTGATAAAAGTATAGCCTCCCATGGTCTTAGTGGACAAATTATCCTCCCCATCTTCTTTTCTCACTTTTCCCCCATCTCTTTGTCTCTGGAACCCTTGCCAGAATTCTCTTTTATTGTTTATTCCCTGGGTATCCTCTTACCCAGTATTTCATAGGCAGAAAAAAAGAGTAATCAACTGAGTTGTATAGATAAAATTAGGTACACTTCAGGAATTGGACAGATAGCTGAAGAGAAAAATTTGTTTAAGGAGAAAGTAGAAGGAAAGACAGAAAAGTTAGCAAATCATAGGGGAGGAGTGAATGAGGGGAGAATTGCTATCTGAAATAGCAATCAAAGAAGGTTGGATATGTAAAGCATGGACAGATAACTAGTAGCTTTCAGGGGTATTTTGCAGTGTTAAGATTTCAGACTTTTTAGGGATATGGGTAAAAATGAGAATTAACTTGTGTCATATACTGGTACAAATTCCCCAATGTTATACGTGATTCTGAGATGTATGTAAATTGTACCAATAAAGAATTCCATTAAAAAAAAAGATTTCAGACTTTTGCAGAAAGTCGAAGTATTTCCAAATTTGCATGTGTATAGTAGAACTGTTTTGTAAATGAAATTAGGGGTCATTCTTTTTCATTTTCCACTGAAGTACTGCGAACTTACACCATTTGTGGTGTTTTTTTTAGGGTTATATTAACAGTTGCATCTGAGCTTGGACAGGTTGGAAATTTGTGCCTGTTTCCCAGTCAGTATATTGAGAGCCAGGACACAGTTGACTAGCTTGCAGCCTCAGCTCATTTTATTTAAAATGTGGATCAATGCACTCGTCAACAGACTTTGAGTAGTCTCATCCTCATCCGTCAGAGAAGTAGCTTCACGTGACCAAACTCCTTCACAACTTGGCAAGATGGTAGTCTTCTCACACAAGACACCCAAAACGAGAAGAGCAGGGACATTAGAGGTCAGTCCTGATGTGACTGCCAGAGTTTATGCACAGGAAATTTGTCCAGAACTTGCTTTCACTCTCTCCAGCCTTTACTCATACTCTTAGTTGTTGCCTTTTTATAGAAATGAAAAATTATGAAATGTTCTATTGAGGTCTCAAAGGAAAATAGAAGAATAAAATAAGGATGCCAAAGCATTTCAGAAATGTCAGCAAGGGAAAGAGCAAGAAGTACCTTATGCATTGCTCACCATGTTGAAGCTGCTTATTTATGCCATTGTAATTGCTGGGCCCATTTGGTAGGAGAAGGTCCTAGATGCTTTTTTTTTTTTTTTGGAATGGGGATCGAACTCAGGACCTCCCACTTGCCAGAGAGGCACTGTGCTGCTGAGCTAAATCCCTGGCCCTGTCATTAAACTTTTGAAGGAAAAGATGGATACATGCTCATCTAAAATATATTCTTTTAAAAACTTTTTGGGCAGCTCAGCTCATCTATATTCATTCCTAAAATATTCTTGACATAATGTTTCAATGTTTTCAAAGAAATTAACCTTCATGGTTGAACTTTTATCTGTTTTTTATTATAGCCTTCAAGTCCACAAAAGAAGTACAGACCATGTGTGTATGTGTACATGAGAGACAAAGAAAGTAATTCTCTTGGATTGATATGTTTCATCTGATGTCAAGAGATAAACCTAGTAGAACCATCCTGTCCCTCTTCATTTTTCTTTCCCATAGAACTTTCAGTATTTTATCTACTGTGGTGGGTCTTAAGGGCATTAGAAAGTAAAACTGTAAAGAATGAAAAAGAAGTTGACAAGTGAAATGTGCTAGCCAGCCCCAGTGCTTGGCTGGTTGGTAAGCTGCTTCTGCCTCTCATCCAGTGTGATACATACCTCATTCATTGGTTTCTCATAGATGTCTTCCTGCCAAGGGGCAGATTTTGCTTGAAAAGCATCTCTCTGAAGAGCCTCCAATACCTTTTTTGGAGTGACAAACCCATATTGAGCTTCCAGCAAAGCCAAGTCCATTTTTTCAGCTTTTAAAATGCCTATGACTTCATCTCTAGCCTGTAAGAACAAAAGGTATTTCAGAAAGCCTGTTTTATCTACCAGCAGTCTCTGCAAGTGATTTTTTTGTGTGTGAGCTGACAGTTTTTCCTTCTCTTTCCAATATAAATGCATCATATTTGTTCACAATATCTTTTGGGGAGGGTGACACAAGTGTGTCACTTCATTCTTGTAATCTAACTACTCATTAATAATTTTATATACCTATATTTTATATATATATATATATATATATATTTTTTTTTTTTTTTTTGAGACAGGGTCTCGCTTCGTAGTCCACGCTGGCCCTGAGTTCACTATGTAGCCCAGGCGATCCTTGAACTCAGTAATCCTCCTGCCTCTGCCTTCCCAGTGCTGGGATTACAGGCATGAGCCACCATGCCCGGCACATTAATAATATTTTTAAACTGATCACTGAACAACACTGGGAGACAAAATTCATTGCTTGACAATCAGATAACATGCCATCCCTCAGTGAACTGACATTTGGGTTTTCAGGGTATCAAAAATACCTGTAACAGCTGTTTTTAGTCTTTGGTGTAAATAAAAAGGTTAGTAATGCAAAGACAATTTGATGCCATATAAAAGCACCTCTTGTTATTTAAAAGAATCCAGAAGTTGTCTGGCTCCATTGTGACTGATAAGTGCCCCATACAATGTAGCTTGTGAACAGCATGGACAGAGTATATAACCTTTCACAACTTGCATGCCCATTTATATCATAATGACAGTTGTCTTAGATGTGGTTAATTGTTCTTTGACTTGGCAGAAGAGAATTATGTGCATGTGTATTTATGCTTTGCTTTTGTGTACACACAAGCATGAACCACAGATAACTATTTTTGCGGCAGCATACACACCAAAGTCATAAGCTGCCTTGCCTTTGAATCATGCCAGTGTTGACTCCAGCCCAACTGACCTGCAGTTCTCCCTCCAGAATGCTGAGGAGGAATAATAGATCATCTCTTGAGAGATCTTCTGCTTGGTGGCCATTACCATGCTGTGACTTCTCTGACCTGGGATGAGGCAGGAAAGCATCTGATGCACCAGTGGAGTCTTTCTCTTGCTGCCTATGCTTCATGTCCAAGAAACTATGGTCTTTAGTATGTCTTGGAACCTGCTTTTGTGCTGATCTCTCAATGTCACTGCTTCTGGAACGCATTCTTTAAGGGCTAAGGAAAGAAGACAATTTGTAAATCTTCACGGAAGTAGAATTTTATAATACTGGCCATTACTGCTTTGACAAATCTGCATTCATTTGTTTATCACAGCCAAAAACTGATCTTTCTGCTGGCTACAGTAGAGTATTAGCAGATTCATAAATCACAGTCTTCTTTCTTTACACTTCTGCTTTTAAAGTCAATATTTGAAAAACATGTTCTGCTTTGATTAAGGCCACTTACATCCTTGGATAAATACAGTGTTGAAATTCATCCACTAGGCATTCCACCACAAGGACCCAGGGTCATACCTCCAACCATGGCCTGAGTGCTTACATAAATTAAGACAACTTAACATAATTGTAAAATGCTAAACTTGCCAATTGTTTGTCCTCAGATTCATTTTTAGTGGTTCTTTTAAAGTTGATGGAGTTTTTATTTTTCCCATTTTTGTGTTGTTTGTTTTGTTAATTTTTTAAACTTTGGTGCATTAGTGTAAAAGGCTGCTTCAGAATACACTTACATTACTTTGTTGTGAAGGCAAGTGTAGAATTAAAGGAATGAAAGATCAGTTCCTGTTTTTATTCCTGACATTCTTCTAAAATTTCAGATCTTTCCTTGAATAAGTCAAGGATTTATATTTAATATCCTCATCTCTAAAGGAGAGATACTCATGCCTATGATAGGTGATCATGGGTATTAGAGGACCACATTAGGTGCACATTTTATTATCCAAATTAATTTATAATAGTAAAAAGTATTCTATTTTTGAGATTTTTTACTAGACGTAAAATTATCAGTTGAATCCAGTGATATGTGAGTATATTATTAATTTTACTTTTTAGGAGGGCCTTGCTTTGTACTTCAGGCTGCTTTTGAACCATGTAGCACAGGTCTTAAACTCACAGCAGTCCTCCTGCCACAGCCTTTAGAGTGCTGGGATTACAGGTATGTGGCATCACGATGACTTTTAATTTGCAATAATTTGTTAAAATTCTAAAAAACTCAAGCATTCAGAAAAGTTTATAATGTATAATGAACTGGTATTGCTGTCATATAAATTTGTAAATATATATATATATATTTTATATATATGAAAACAATTTTCATAGGTATATTATTATAGACGTAGCCTCCAGTGTGTCTTTCTTCTCTCACATTCTAGAAGTAATTACTACAGTAACTTGAACTTGGGATTTATCATTCAAATATGTTTTATGGTTTTTTACATACACAGATATCTAAAACTGACCAATATATACTGTTAGTTTGTATGTTTGCAAACCTATGTATTTTGAACATTTTTCTAAAACTTACTGTATCCTGTTTTATTCCTGAAATTCTCCTTTGTTCCATTTACTGATATACACATAGCAAGTGTGAAAGAATCTACCAAAAAAGTACATATCAAGAAAATATTTTAATATTATTTATTGAGATATCCTGAGATTAATACAAATTTACTTTTTTTTTTTTTTTTGAGACAGGTTCTCACTGTGTAATTCAGGCTGGCCCTGAACTCACTATGTAGCCCAGGCAAACCTCAAACTCAAAGCAATCCTCCTGCCTCTGCCTCCCAAGTTCTGGGATTACAGGCCTGAGCCACCAGGCCCGGCTACAAAGTTACTTTTGATCTGTACAATTTCAAGAGGTTCTCAAAGTGATGCCCATTACCTTCCAGGGGTGTATTAGTACAGCGAGCTACTGAAGTATGTATGTACTTCTCTGAAAGGCTCTCTATATAAATATATTGCTTTTTTGTTTTTGTTTTTGTTTTTGTTTTTGTTTTTGTTTTGAGACAGAGTCTCACTATGTAGTTCAGGCCACCCTTGATTTCACTAGGTAGCCTGGGCAGGCCTTGAGTTGTGGCAATCCTCCTGCCTCATCCTCTTTTCTTTCTTTTTTTTTTTTTTGAGACTGGGTCTTGCTTTGTAGTTCAGGCTGGCCTTGGGCTCACTATGTAGCCCAGCCAAACTTTGAACTCAGCACTCCTCCTGCCTCTGCCTTCTGCGTGCTGGGATTACAGGCATGAGCTGCCATGCTCGGCACTGGGGTATGCGGTACTGATTGCTGGTGGGCATCAATCTCCACGCCCAGTATTGTTGTATGTGGTTACTAGGGATTGAACCAGGGCCTTATGCTTGCTAGGCAGGCGCTGGAACCACTGAGCTAAATCTCCAGCCCATCCATGCTCTTTTACTTACTTTTTTTTTCTTTCTTTCTGTGTGTGTGTGTGTGTGTGTGTGTGTGTGTGTGTGTGTATGTGCTGAAGACTGAATCTAAGGCCCCCTGCATGCCACACACATGTTACCACTGTGCTACACACCTATCCTTAATATATAATATTCGTGTCTCAGGTGTGTCTAACTTATTCCTGCATTTATAAAGGGCATTCAATGGGATAACTGATTTGTTCCTTTTACTTTGGGGCCTACTGTCCCAAATATGTTATTAACATAAAACACATTACCAAAACTGCAAAAATGGCTGCAGTGGCTTAAAATTCTGTAGTTTATCCCACATCTTCAGCAATCTTGCAGCACTGTCGTGATATAAGAGATATAACTCCCAATCTGCTAGATGTCAGATGTGCTGAGTTCAGAGTTCATGTGCCCTGAAATCAAAGAATGAATTCTAAAGACAAAGGAGGTAAAGAGTAAGAAAAATTACTGGAGAAGAGGAAAAGCTCCTGAGAGACAGGAGGGGTCCTGAATGGGTTGATGCCAAGGTCAGCCCTCTGAGAATGGTTTATAGAGCAAAGTCACAAAGTAGGTATAACATGGATCAAATTATAATCAACCAGTAAGATTACAAGTGTATCCACATAGCTAATATTCATCCAGCAGGGAAGTAGGGCACATAGCAGGGCCATATGGATGACAACATTGACCATGTTCGATAATCCATAGTCTTAGGCATGTCTTTATTTTTAGTCTTAGTAGCTTTAGTCTTAGTTTTAGTCATATTTAGTCTGTGTCTTGGTCTTAATCTTAGTGGGTGAGAGAAGATGATCCACCCCTAGTGAAACAATGGTCTTTTTCTATGGGAAATCCCAAAAAGGTGATGCCAATTAAGGTATAATGTCAAACTTGTAATTGTGCCTTAGGGTAGAAAGTAAATCCGGCCATTGAGACTTTAATCTGGAGGCTTTATCTTTTTCAGAAAGGCTTCCAGCCACAATTCTGATGTCTCTACCTTTCCCTGACTGTCTTGAGAAGCCAGTTCCTTTCTGGCTTATCTAATTTAGCTGGCTGTAATAGCTGGACATGGATGCCTCCGGATGTGCACTTTCACATACCTGGCATATGCTAGTTGGACCACAGTGGCCTCAACGGTGTTGTCTGATCTCTGCTCCACTGACATTGTCATCCTGTAGAAGCCAAATGGTGATCCTAACTTGGTAGTCTTAGAATATTCCAGGAGTGTGAAACTCCCAATGTTTCATTTGATTGGTGAAAGACATCTCAAGGACAGTTTGGATTTGGAGTGGGGGTGGGGCACAGAATCTATCTAATTCTAGGGGGGAAGAGCTGCAGGATCACATTGCAAAAGAATGTGAGAGAGTTGACTGCAACTATCTCTGGGAAAATCTACCACACCTTGATTTTTTTTTAATCTAATAAAGTCTAGGTTAAAAGGGCAATAAAGTACGCATAGCCATTTCCTTCTTTTAGTTTCCTGAAAATATGAGGTGGTTTTTTGGGCTTTGTTTTTAGGATTTATATAATACATTCCTATGCTTTTCTCCTACCCACATATTCCTATGTGAAAAGATAATAATTAACTTGTACTTTATTCTGCTGCTAATCAATAACATTCCCTGCCTTCCACAATTTTATCTAAGGTATGTCTTTCAGAATACTAAGATAAGTAAGCCTCTGTTTGGCAAGGTAGTTTGCCAAGCACTGCTTATAGCAGTGCCCTTTGAGTTTAAAGTAGCCATGAACTGCCGCAGATACTGAAGAGAGACCTAAATACTTCCTAGCTTCTCTCTCAACTCACTCTTACAAGTGGATTAGGTAAAATCTGTCAAGAGATCAGAGGGCATTTGCCAGTGATGATATTTGTGAGTGGTAAAAAAAGGAATGACCTGAAACATTCCTAGGCTGTTTGTTATTCTTTTTAAAGTGATTAGTTTTGTCTGAAACCACTGTTCTCTTGGGAGGGGCAGAAATCATAGCAACATTCTTGCTGATTAATGAACTGGTGCAGACCCATCCTCATCATGTGCGGACTCCTGGTCTACTGAATGTGTATGTCTCCACATGTTTATAGTGGTGGAGTTTCCTCTACCCGCTGCCAACAACCACAAAATGATCAGTAATGAGAAGTAATTAAGTATTGAGAGGAAGAAAACAAAGACATGAATTTCATGATATTCTCATGCTTTATATTATTTGTTTATATTCATTGTTTCCCTTGGCAAATATTTAATGCATCTGTGCTTGGCCCAGGGGTGCACATGAGGGTAAAGAAAAATGTTGTGATAGCAAAGTGGTTACGTATTTTCATTTTGTCCTCTGATCCCCAAAAAGGAATGGAAACTTGCTTTTGTTTTTATCAAAATACAAATAATGATGCCTTACTCTTTTCATGAAACACAGGCAATTCCTGGTGGTTTTCATGGAGAAAACCTGCACTGTTGTCAATTTAACACAGTCTAATAGGTTGCAGTCTGTGACCGACCAAGCCATAAAATTGTGGCCTTTGAAAGTGTAGACTGGGAATCGGGAACTGTGACTTCTGATCCTAGCTCTGCCTTTAATTAGGCAGGTTCTGGGCATCATTAACAAATGAGAATGTTGGGCTCATGAGCTCATTCAAGATGGAGTTAAGACCAGGGGTTCTTTCTTTTGACCTCTACCCTATTTCTTACTCCCTAATAGATCCCCTGAAAGCAGGTTTGGGGCCTGAGACTTAGATGATCTCCAACATCCTGGGACTTACCGCTTTAGAATTTTGTGATTCTCTGTTTTCCTGTATCTATGGATACAAATATCATGTGGTTGGTGATGAGAAATAGATTGTGCTTTGTTTTCCTATGTAGTGACCTAGGTCAGTTTTTCTTGGGTTTAAGCCAGTTGAAATCATGGTGGCTCTTGGTAAGAATATGCCCATGCAAAAGACTGCAGAGAATTTACAATTATTTACTTTAGTTCAAGGAAATGGCCAAATATACACAGAGGTCATTTCTATGCACCCCTTCTCTATACTCTCTTCCCCTCTCCCAAGCCACCTTCTTACCATCAAAGCGGTATTCTTCTTGAAACAGGATCTTTCCATGTGTATTCTATACAGGCTTCAAACTCACTATGTAGCCCAGGCTGGCCTTGAGCTTTTAACAATCCTCCTGCCTCAGCCTACTGAGTCCTGAGACTACTGGTGTGTACCACCACACCCACTACATAAAAGTTGTTCTTAAAATCATCATTAATCTTATATCAAAAACTGTTTCTTATACATAATTGTGTGCTGTTAAGTCAGAATTTTAGTCTTCATATACCTACTTACATGGTTGAGTTGAGGAATAAATATAACAAGAATATTTTGTTCATATAAAGTAACTTGGAAAAGCCTCAAAAGAAATAATTTCTAGGTCTTCATCATTTACTCTGATATCTAGGTAGCAAATCAAAACTACTCTAATTTAAAGAAAATAATAGTTATCATGATAACTAATATTTATGCATTATACTTTATATAAGACTGTTCTAAATCTTTTCCCATGATTGACCCATTTCATCCTCAGAAACTGCTAATTTCTGCCATTTTTCAGGAAAGGAAACTAAGGCTTGAAACTATTGAACTTCTGAAGCTCATAGTGCTAAAAAGAAGCAAAGACACATCCTAACGGGGCAGTCTCTACAGAATCCACTAAATCATGAGGCTTTGCCTACTTGGTTCTTTTAAAAAGGCATGCATTACTAAGGAGAATTCTAGTTTAACACTAAATATTCTAGAGAACATTTGTGAAGCACCTACCATGTCAGGTATTGTGCTATGGAATTTTATTTTAGCGAGCTTATTGTCTAAACTTGTGTCATTTCTTCAATTCTGAGTACCTGAAATTATACAAAAATCGGAATAATTTAAAATCACAAACCTTTGGTCTTAGAGCACTTGGTCTACTCGGTAAAATTGTTTTATTCACATATATTATGTGCAGAAACTATATTTAAATACATAGTTATTCTTAAATGTTAATGTGCTTACTCAACCACTTTCCTGACACCTCGGAATGGTAGGACTGTCTTAATGGAAAGAACGTGAGATTGTGTAGTTGGACTGGACTTAAATCACAGCTCCAACATGTTAGCTCTGTGGCCTTGAGCCTTCAGATGTAAAAGGGAGATAATGGTACCTACTAATGGACTTACTGTTCATACTCTGTGTGAACACTCTGAGCTCAGAGACCCTTTTGTTGATGTCTGTGTCCCCAGGTCCAACAGATTTGACCTCAACAGGAATTTATTGGGTGACTGAATCATGCAGTCCTTCATCAGCAGAGCTAGCTGGCTCTGACTTGAAACTGCCTCATGGTAAAAATGATTCATCTGTGAAACACTGGCTAGAAGTTTAGAAAAAGATTGTGGAGAATCTACTAAAATAAGTGTTCTACATGTCATACCACATACCAGGCACTGTTTTAAGCTCTTCAGGTATATGAGTTTATATAATATGAAAGAATTTTAGTCCCAAGTAAAATAAAAACACTGTAGGAAAGAGCTTAGTAAAAGTAAATTGAAAGTAGAAATTCTTCATAACAGACAGCAAAGGCAAAGTAATTAATTTCAATTTCAGGGCCACACTTGTACCTACAAAGAGTTCTTCATGAGTGTGTGTGTGTGTGTGTATGTGCATGTGTGTGTGTGCGTGCTCACATGCATATGCGCTCAGAAATGTGCTTTTGTGTGCAAGGTATGGAAATAATGTTAGAGTCCCAAATGAAATCTCCATTTAATTTTACTGAATTTTTAAAATTTACAGTCTTAGAAACCTTGAACTTCACCAGCCCTCACTTCTTTCCCCATACCCATATAAACAAAAACTGAGCTGAATATCTACTACATTTCTCCTTTTACTTGACCATCATCAATCTTGTTTTTAGGTATATCACATTTTATTAAAGTTATGTCATTTAAACTTGATTTGTTGAAAAATTTTAGGCATGAATTGTTTGTTTTGACAAGAAGATGACACGACTTAGTAATACAGAGCAATTCTGTGCTAAGTAGGACACTTGTTGCCAAGAGACAAGCTGGGAGTGATCCCATGTTTTAAGTTTGGATGTGTTTAACATCCCATATTTTGGTGAGTTTATGGAGCTTGTTTGCTTGCCTTTACATTTCTCTTTTATTTTCCTCTTTCAGTGCATTGAAATTAAATATTAGTTCTCTCAGAGGGGAATAAGAAGAGATCTTGTAAACTTAAGGGATTCTCACCAGAGTTGATTTTAGGTTCTTTAACAATATTAGCCAATTTATGGTAAATGTGATTCATCTGTGAAAATTCTGACTATAAATAGATGTTAACAGTGTTCTGTAGCAGAATGATCAGGTTGTGCTTTCATGGCCAGATTAGGGAAAAAATTCTGTTAGGATTTTATTCGGTTTATGAAAATAAAAATAAAAAATTGTTTCCTTTTATTATCCTAGTCACTGACATTTGAAGACACTGAATTGAGCCAGTTGTAATAAACCTATCTGATGGCTAAAAATGACAAATTGAAAATTAGATAACCTAATTTAGCAATTGGCCCTCTTTATCTTTTTCTTCCATTTTTAGTAACATCATCAAAATATTTCCTCCATGAAACTTTTTCCTCATAGACATTGACAAGGCTTTGGAGTAAGGAATGGAAACTGGGGCTGTGATTCAGGTTTATATTCCAAAGGTTTCGAAGAGAAAGTCAGAATCATAGTAAGAAAAGAATTAAATATGAGCACTGGAAGGCAGCAGAATGGTCATCTCATCCATCCCCATGGTGATAGGTATTAAATACAACTAAAGCAGTAGACTGATCAGAGTGCATACTTGGGAAGATGAAGCAGTTTGTCTGATATTGAATCTGTTGGAATTTTACATAGACTCAGAAATTTAACCGTAAATGTCAATGAAGACTTCTCTGAGTTAGCTTATCAGGTGATTGCTTATAATAATAACTTTCATGTGTGTACTGTTTCATATCAGTAGACAGGTAGTTATTCACCCTATTTTGCAGATGAAGAATTTGAAATTTAGGAAGCTTACCTATTTTCAGATAGGCAAGGGATGAAAATTCAGGTATTCTGACTCTCTTTCTATGTTCATGCTAAACTAAGTGACAATGCTCAAAGAAGCTACTAGGCTTGTCTTTATTCTTTCCCAAATAAAAAGCCTGTGATGCAGCCTAATAAAACAGGCTTACGTCATGGCTTTTCTTAGCTATATATTTTGAAGAAAGGACAAAAAGAAATATAAAAATCTTTGATATAAATAGTTGATGTATTCGAGTTTTCCATTACAAATCCATGGCTCTTAAAGATAATTTTTTTTTATTTAAGGTTGAAATAGGGCCAAGAGTGTTTTTTTCCAGATCTTTGTGGAATAGAGCAGGAAAAGAAAATAATTTTCAGTTACTCCAAGTTAGCTTAAAACACCAACTCCCAGTTCTAGATCAGAGCTCTTGAAAATCCATGATTCTTTTAACAGTTTTCAGACTATATTACTTTACGTATTTCCTTCAACTCTGGTTCTTAGAAGTATGGAAATATTGAGTCAGTGATTTAATTTTTCTATTTCTTTGGATTTTGACCATTCTGGTCAGTTCTATCCAGTCCTCTTATCCTGTAGCCAGGGCCCCTTAAGGTTAAACAATGTACCCGTGATTATGCCTAGAGCTGGGACCATATCACAGATCTCTTGCCTGTAGTAGATTACTGGTTCTGTTGCAATATCCCTCGTTCATAAAATGACTCCTGATTCTCCAATGACTTAGAGCATTAATCATCAAATATAAAAGTGTATCTTTTAGAGTATCCAAAGTGGGATGAATTTAGTATCTTTCCCAACCATCTTCTCACCCTTTAGGTAAGAAGTCACTTGGAGTACCTTTAAATTTTCTTTTGGGTAGACCAACCCAGTGAAACAGTAGTTTACAGATTATTATGGTTTATGTACAGATATCCCCCTAAAGCCTCATGCAGTCATAGGTGGGGCTTTTCCAGAGGTGGCTGGATCTAGAATGTATGGTGCTCTAGATTAAAGCAGTCCACTGATTGGATTGGCACCACTCTAAACTTGCTAGACTAGATAGAGGTTAAGATGGGCAGAAAAATGCTCCTATGGTCCCTGGCTCCCTTGTGTTTGCTGTTTTCAGCTCTCCATGAGCTGGTTTCATGAGCTGCCTATCTGCCAAGCCACCTTGCCTTGGAGCCAGCCAATCATGTACTGAGCATCTACAAACTGTGAGCTAAATAAATTTTACTCCATTTCATTTAGGGTTTTGGATATTTTGTTTACGCCACAAGAGAAAATTTACAACAACACAGATGAACAGATTTTGAGGAAGCCCAGAGTTCTCATCTAGAGATTCCAAATGGCATTGTGATATCTTTTTCCTCTTTATCTAAGGAACTATGACTAGAATAGACACTGCCTATCACAGAGAAAATGTTGTGCCCTCAAAGCCCCTGGGCAACACAAGATCTCTAAGCTATTTTACTACATTTACCAGCATCTCAGGAATACTACATTCATCTTTCTATAAATGAAAGCCTAATAATTCCTTATGTCCCAGGCATATAACTTTAGTATGAGATATATATATTTTGTAGGGGAAGACAAGGAAACAGATCTTTGTAAAGCTTCTGTTATGTGTCAGGTAATGATTAATACTTTTCTTTATGTCTTGTTTTAAAATTAGACACATATAGTTGTGTGCTCTCTTTTGATAAATGAAAAGTACTTAGGTGTTGACAAATACAAAATACTAAAAAAAACTCTTAAATAACTTTAAGTGTACAAATTGCTTTTAAGTGTATTTGAACCAGAATTTACGGGACACAGTGAAAGATATCCTGGGAGGGAAGTTGATAATGAAAGACCACATCACAAAAAGCAGTGAGTTCAAATAATTAACCTAATGATGGACCTCAAAGTCCCACAAAAACAAGAACAATCCAAACCCTAAGTTAGTACAAAGAAGAAAGTTGTAAAGACCAGGGCTAAAATGAATGAAATTGAGACCCAGCCCCCAAAATACAAAGAATTGATAAATCAAAGAGTTCGTTCTTTGAAAAAATAAAATAGACAAATGCTTAGCCAATCTAACTAGAAACAGGAAAGAAAAAGACATAGATCAGTGCAATTAGAAATGAAAAGGTGATATCACAATGGACACTGCAAAAATAGTATAGCTACTATGGAAATCAGTATGGAGATGAACTGAAAAATTACCAAAAGAGAAATGAAACTAGAAATTCCATTTGACCTAGATGTCCTCCTTGAAGTCTTTTCCCCAAAGAGTTAAAGACATCATATTACAGTGGTACATGAATACTCATGATTATAGCAGAGAAATTCATAAAAGCTAAATTTTGGAAGTGGCCTGTATGTCCATCAGCAGATGAATGGATAATAAGTATGGTATTTATACATGGTAGAGTAGCACTCTGCCTACAGGAAGATAAGATTTGTAGAAAAATGAATGCACTACGAAACTATAATAAGTGAAATAAATAAATCAGACACACAAGTTTAAATGTCACATTGTTTTTTATATGAGAAACCTAAATTGTAAATAAAAAGGCAAATAAAGATATTAGGAAGAAGGGACAGAAGAAGAACCATTCACAGAGGAGAAACAGAATAAGAGATGGAGGAAAGGAAGAGAGGAGAGGGATAGGTAATGAGAAAAGGAATTGGAAGGATCCGTATAAGTACCAATTCCACACAAGGAATATAATCATCATATACTACACACATGTAGTAATATGATAAAAAAAATTTTTTTTTGAGGCAGGGTCTCGCTTTGTAGTTCAGGCTGGCCCTGAGCTCACTATGGTGCCCAGGCAATCCGCCACGAACTCAGCAATCCTCCTGTCTCTGCCTCCTGAGTGCTGGGATTACAGGCGTGAGCCGCCACGCCCGGCATTGTGGTATGCGGTGTTAATTGTTGGTGGGCGTGAGTCTCCACGCCCAGCATTATATGTGGTTACCGGGGATCAAACTCAGGACCTTGCGCTTGCGAGGCAGGCACCGGAACCACTGAGCTAACCCTCCGGCCCTATAAAAAATTTTTTTATGGAGAGTATTTGAGAGAGAATGCTAATTCTTCCAAAAGGACTTTATGAAGATATCTCAGTGTTAAGCTGGTTCTTGGAGGATTAAAACAAAGAATTTCTACATACAGGGAAAAGATGAAGGAAAACATACTATATGAGAATATCAAGTCATTTCTGTGGCTAGAGAAAAGAAATATAAATAGAGAAATAAACTGTGACCACAGATAAGGTTGCTCGTCACAGAGCAGTTTGTAATAGAGAAGATGAAGCAATCAAATGTCCACCAAATACAGTGGAAAATTAAATGAATAAAATACTTGAACATATATTCTATGTCCAATTAGGTAGCCTATAAAAGTCAAGTTTTCAAAGATTATATAATAATGTAGGAAAATACTGGATTTAGAAAAATTATATTGATTTATTTATTGCATTGTTTTCATATTTGTGAGATCTTTATCAGAAAAGATAAAAGGATAAATGAGAAAAAACTTGAAAGTCATCTCAGTAAGGCCATGAAAAATTCTGCTAGTACTAGCTGGTGTTATAGTCCATGGAATATGAGAAAAGACCAAGGAAAATCAAAATGGGTAGTACATTAAACAATAGTTATTAAGAAGTTGTGCCAGGGATTTAGCTCAAGTGGTACCTCACCTACCTTGGAAGAAGCACAAGGGCTCAAGTTCAGTTCCTGGAACCACCAAAAAAACCAACAATAACAACAACAACAACAAAACGGAAGCAAAAGAAGTTGTGTTGGGCATAGCGGCATGTGTCTCTAATCTCAGCCAAAGGAAGCTGAGGTAGGAGGATTGCAAGTTCAGGACCAGCCTAGACCACAAACAAGATCATGGAGAGAGAGAGTGGGGAGGGGCAAAGAGGAAAGGAGGAAGGGAGAGACAGAGGAGGAAAGGAAGAGAAATTGTAAATTTTGTGTACATTTTGCTAGAAGTGTCAATAGTTTTGTGTTTGTCTTCTTACTTTATAGATACATAATGAGGTATTTAAATATAAAATGCCATACTGACATGGGACTTGCTTTTAACTGTCCCAGAAAAAATAAAAACAGGAGGTAGATATAAAATTAGTATGGCAAACTACTTAGGGTTGTTGAAGATGAATGATAAATATGTAGGCTTTATTGTATTCTTCCATTTTTTGTTAACTCAGAAATGACCATCATTTAAAGATTTAGGGCCAGGAATGTAGATCAGTGGTTCTGCACTTGCCTCACAAACACAAGGTCCTGAGTTTCATCCCTAGTACTGCAAAAAAAAAAAAAAAAAAAGATTTAAGAGAAGAAAAGGAAGATAGTATTGTATGCTACTTAAAATGCTTATACGATGTAGGTTGTACTGAATTACAATATATGTAGGATATATATATAATGTAAATACAGTATAAACATTTTAAAGTGTACATTGAACTCTCTTAATTTACAAACGTGATCAGTTCTCAAGGGCTCATTGTAACTCAAGTTGGTTGTGAGACAATACAGCTGAGATCTGGATGTTTCTGTGGGAACACGTCATAGATTTCAAGAGACAGATGAATCTTCCATTAACCTAGTTAACCCAAGTTGTTCATGTCAGGGCAGTCATAATTTGAGGGTCCACTATAGTTGTATTAAAAGAAAAAGGAATGCTATGGGAAAGGGAGGAATAAGAAGAGCAAGTTTGTATCTTTGGCAGAGACAGAGAAGCAAGAGAATGAATTGTGTACCAGTGGCCAAGAGAGAATGGTTTAAAGGAGCAGAGAGCTGCTCTGACCTCATTTTAACAATACTGCCACAGTTAGAACACTTCTGGAACTCTAATTTTGGAATTTTCTGCTTTGAAATATCCATCAACCATGGCAAAGTCTGATTCTTGGAAGGTAAATTGTTGTATTTCAACAGTGAAGAAGTCTCCTGGGACCAAATCTACTCAGGTTAGAGATTGGGTCACCTAGGCTTCCTGACTTAGTCCTGCCTTCCTCAGTACATACTGTCCTATTTGAGGTGCATTATCACACTTCATGTCTTCAATTTTTTTTTTTTTTTTTGAGACAGGGTCTCACTTTGTAGTTCAGGCTGGCCCTGAGCTCACTATGGTGCCCAGGCAAGCCGCCACGAACTCAGCAATCCTCCTGTCTCTGCCTCCTGAGTGCTGGGATTACAGGCGTGAGCCACCACGCCCGGCATTGTGGTATGCGGTGTTGATTGTTGGTGGGCGTGTCTCCACGCCCAGCATTATATGTGGTTACCGGGGATCGAACTCAGGACCTTGCGCTTGCGAGGCAGGCGCCGGAACCACTGAGCTAACCCTCCGGCCCCATGTCTTCAAATTTTACTGGGAAATTTAGAGGTCATTCCTTATACCCAGGGCATGACAAACTCAGTTCATCCTGGTAGAGGTGTTCTAATAAAACTAACTGCCTCTCAGTTCAGCAGATATGCTTTCCCTCTTGGGGCATCAAAAGAGAAAAGAAAATAGCTCATAAATTTTTGCCTTTTGTCTTCATGGAAAGAGCATATTACTCAACCCTACCTCATCAAAAAGAGATAGTTCTTGTATTTAGTGCTAACAGGTAATTTAAGAGTTTATGCTACTTTGTGCCTAGCTCAGATGGAGGTTGGCAAACTGAAGAAATTGAGATTTGGCCAGGTATCAGTTTCCTGTTGTTGAGGAGAGAGGTGATAGAGAACTGTGATTATGCCAACTTGGAGTAACTTGACATGAAATGAACTTTTGGTTCAAATTGGCCAGGATTTTTTCAAACAAGATGATATGTTCATCCAGCATTCCACTAAGCTTGTCTCTTCCACTAATCAGGACTTTTTAAATCCTTCTCTAACACAGCAATACCACGAAACTTACCCATCTTACATGTGCTACTTCCTTTCATGTAAGAACTCTCAGACAGATACTATGCTTAATTTTCATGTCATGAGTTGAACGGGTTTAAGTCAGTCTACCCCAACTCAGCACTATCATGGGATAGAGTAAGAATTCTTTGCAAGCCAGCTTTCTATTGTCTGAATGTTTTCTTATTAAGAATAAATGATCTGTGTAAAATTGAAAGAGACATCCCCTTGCTGTTATGTTGTAGCTTTGAATGAACAGACTTGAGACAGTCAGTGCCCTTTCACCAAAGACCTGCATCATAAAAATGATGAAAAGAAGAACAGAGCATAAGTTGGGCATGATGGCACACTACTGTAACCACAGCACTCTTGATGGCTGAGTCAGGAGGATTTGCCATTTAGCTTTGAGGAGTTAGCTCAGTGAGAAGGCCCTAGAATTCAATCCTAAGAACCACACAATACATACGTACATACGTACATACACACACACACACACACACACACACACACATGTACAATAGTAGAACACAGAGGAAGAACTAAGAGAAAGGAAAATATGTCTCAGTTTGTCTAAGATTAAGGCACAATGTGAATTAAATTCAAGCTCCTCCACTGTTCTCCATTCTGAGTAGCAGAGAGGCCCTTAAAGCAGGGAAATCAGTTTGGAGCATCAGAAATCACAAGGAAACCATATGCAACAGAATGACTGCTTGCTGTAGGTGGTGTGGTCCCAACTAAACCTTGTGAGTATGGATCAGGTACTGAATTTTTCAAACTGATATGAAGGTTCACATCATGTCTTCTTTTAAGAAGGTCCAGGGAAGCGTCCAGATGTTTTACAAATTCCTATTTAACTCCACAAGAAGAGATCTCTCCCTGTGCTCTTCAGTGAGGGGAGCGGGCTTCCCCAGACCCCACTGAAAAAATTGGATTTCAGCCACTTCATAGCCAATGGAAACCATTGGATTGAATTAGCATGTGGATTCTGACCACTGTGCGGGGTTCCATATAGCCCTTTGTTAGAAAGCAGCCTGGGAGGCCGAGAGTGTGTGTTGACCAACGAGGGTGGCTGCTGCTAGGAGCTGTAAGTAAATAAATAGAGGTCAGAAGCTTACAATTAGAAGAGAAACAAAGAATCATTACTCTCCCTTGAGCATGTTGCTTTAGATGTTTTGAGTAATGATTGTGAAGGGTTTTGCACACAGACTAAACTAAGTCCTTTGTGTTCTTTTTGGAGTACAGAGCTTGCCAAGTCCATTTCAGCATACAAAACACAGACAATTATTCTTTTGGCATTTAGAGGCTTTCCCTGTTTTTGCTAGGGGTAGGAGTATTCATCCTGTTATAGAGGAAGGCTTTATAAGGAAAGTGAAGGCAACTTTAGCCCATATTTCTTTTTGTAAGAACCTTCCCCATCAGATCTGTAATATCTCTACCTCTTATGTTAAATCTCTTGTCAGACAGCCATGAACTGAAGCCCTCAGGCTCAGAAGTGCCCCACACACTTGGGTGTCCACAGTGCATGAATCACTCCTGGCTATCTTCCTATCCTCTGCTTGCCAGCTCACCACTATGTATTTCTCTAGTGAAAATGTGTATGCAGATGATTGGTAGATACACTTCTAATGATCACCAGTGAAAAGCTAAGCATTACTGCAATTATGATCTTGGTCCATTGTATAAGCTTTGTGATAGTATTTCACAACCTGTGCGCCTAGAACACCTAGGACCTGTCAGAGTTATTGAAGGGGCTCTCTATCCTTATACAAAAGCAAGAGAAACAGTATGTTGAGCTAGGCCTCTTCCTAAATTTTATTTCAATATATATGTGTGATTCTTTTTTTTTTTTTAAGTACCAGGGATCGAACTCAGCATCTTGCATTTACCAAGCAGGTGCTGTGCTGCTAAGCTAAATCCCTCAGCCCAGTCTCTTCATCCTTAGTAAGCTGTATTTAAATAACATCTTCTGTAATTGGCAACAGGCTTCTTGTTTAAATATTTAAATATAATTTAGATTTTTGTTGTTCAGCTGTCTAAAAAGGTCATTTGTATAGCACAGTTTAGTTCTTCAGTTGAGAAGCCAGGAATACATGATTGTCTCTACTTCTACCTGTAATGCTGCCTTAAATAGACTAGTTCATTCTTAGTGCCTTTTGTCAGATAATAGAAAGAAAAACTGACAATACTATAAAACCTCGGAGTCCTTCTCAGAGCACTAACATGGCTATATTTCAGGGTACTTAATGATTTCTTAAGAAGTTAAAAAAAGCTCATGGTGCTTATTTTATAATTCATAAACAAAAAGACATAACATCCAAAGGGTTATTAGAGTTGCATAATACAACTTCTATAGTCTTTTTTTAGCCAGTCTTTGTCTAAAGTATTGTACTATAATTTTTACTTTCTAATTCTTCTAAGTTCTGAGAATCAGGCTTACTTCATATGTAGAATTAATTCCTTCCTTTGATATTGCTAATCTTTCCTTTAAAACCAATTACAGTGATTACTAAGGACATTGTGTGTGCATGCATGTGTGTGTGCGTGTGTGTGTGTGTATACACATTGTTAAGGAGGGTGTCGGCCTATTATTGCACTGCTGTTTTAAAATTTTATAATATTCTGGAATGTGTAATTAATTGTTGCTATCCAAAAAAAACATTAACTTCACAGTGACGGGTAGGGCTCTACCTTTGACTATGTGTTTTTTACTACCAACTTAGAAAGATTGAAGAAAAGGTCATTTTAAGGTGTTAGTCACTTTGAGCCATTAGGTTAGAAAACAAAAGTCAGTGAGGTTCACAAAGCACAAGGAGTCACCTATAGATAAGCCAGTTGTAGATAAGATTTTTCTACATTTGCTTTCTTATCTACAGCCTCTTGCTGTGGTTTCCTTGTGTTCTATGACATCCATTAAAAACAGAAAAAGAAGAAAATTGTATCAGAGCTTCTCATACCTACATATTAGAAACTTTTACAGCATCTCATTTAGTCCTCATAAAAACTGTTATGGGAACCTGGCTATTTTCAGTTTTACAGGTAAGAAAACCAGAACTAGAACAGTTAAGCAACTTGCCCAGGGTCACAAAGTTAATAAATGTCTGGGCCATGTTCTATTCCTAGGGTTTGGTTTGGTTTTGTTTTTCATTTCTCTGTATTACCTTCCAGAATCTTGTCTTTCAGCTATAAAATGTTATTCATTGAAAAGTATAATTGAAGTTTAAAAACGTTCTGATCCCAGCAAGAAGGTGCCTATATGAATATTTTTCCCTGTTTACCATTCCCAGTGTTTACCTCACCAGATAGAAAGAATACAGGCAACCCCATGTAATTCTCCTTACACATGTTTATTACATTCACTAAAAGCTGCTTCATAAATTCTTTATTACTGTTTTTTCCTTTTAGCTTCTTGAATATGTTGATGAAGACATATGAATATTCAAAACAGAGCTGTGCATTTGGCTTAGGATTAAAAAGAAAAAATGAACACAAAGACATTAGTGGCCCTGGAGGGAAAGAGTGTCACCCAGGGATTATGGGATTTAACTCTGCTCTTGGAACAACTCAATGGAGATCCAAGACTCTGCTTGATTTGGCCCATGGCTATGCCTCAGAGCCCTCCCCCTTCTTCAGTCTTTCCACTCCAAATGTGCTGTCACACTCCATTCTTTCTGCTAACCTTGGGCCTTTGCCCATGGTGTGCTTTCTGCTTTGTCCTATTCCCTCTGTTTACCTAATTAATTTCTCCCACTCAGCCCTCAGCTTTAGTGACATTGTTTTGAGAAGTCCTTTCTGACTTCATAACCTTATTATATACTCTAACAGCACCACACACTTCTTGTACCAGTAACTACAGTAGCAATCTTACATAAGGTTATATCTAAGAAATTTCTACTCTAAACTTAGCTCCACGAGTGCAACATATAGCCTCTTTGCTCACCATGTGTCCCTGGTGCTTCGCATATAGTACATACTCTGACAAATGGATGAATGAATGAGTTTTTCTTGAATATCATCAGCTGATCAGATTTTTAATTTAATTTCTTTCATTAAAGTCATATAGACTTGGCATACCACAAATGATGTATTTGGAACGTCGTTGGATTTTAAATTGACAAAATTGGGTAATAGCAATGAAGAAAGTATCTATTGCTACTTGACTGCTGCACCACAACCCCTACCACATCAAATTTGGCCACGTGCCATCTCTTCCCTCATGCACTGAGTAATCAGTTGGCGAACCCTTTAGTATCTCAAGTTTTGCAGGCCACATTGCTTTTCCCACAACTACTCATCTTTATCCAGACAGCAAGCAGCCATACAATGATACACAAATGAATGGCTATGGCTGTATTCTAGTAAAACTGTATATACCGAAGTAGCCATATTTTCCTGAGTGCCGCCTTATAAGATAACATGAATTAATAGTGAGGGAACTGTTGAATAAGTCAACCTGAAAGAATGATTGATTGTCCCATTTCCTTGGTTAAAATCTGTTCACACAGTCACTATTTATATCACTGGGTTATGTATGACTGTATACATTACCTAGGACCAACTTTGATGCTGTTAATTTGGAAGTGTAGGCTTGGCATAGATATCACCCGGGGGTACAGAACATTGATGCTGCACAGACCACTGTCTCTTATAGTTGTGATTTCTGCACTGATTTAATAAGAGGTCAGTTACTCTTTGAGATCTCATAGTCCCCAATCCCAAAATGTAAGTCTTAAATCAAACTAAGACAGTTTCAGTTTCGGCTTTAGCTAAATGTCTAAAATATTTCCATAATGAACAAACTATAGTACTGCCCTGTAGAATCTGAACATTTTGGTCAGCTTTTCTTTAGCAGTCATTTTGTCTGTTGAAGTCCAAGAAACAAAATACTTTTCAGGCTGATCCTAACCCCATTCCAGAAATGTCCAACCCTTAGAACCAGTGTAAAGCACTTAGGATCTGTGTGGGGGTTCATTCACGTTTGGCTTAGTCATTTGGAATGGAAGTTGCCTGGAATGGGTCATTCATATTCTCAGTTTATTAAATCTCTGGTGGTAAGAAACATTGTGGTACAGTTCTTAATAGGTACACAGCTTTTTAGTGCATACACAAAGAAAGAACTACGGAGGTAGTGTGAGTTTCCTCTTCCTACACCTAATTTCCTTAGTGTATCTGTGGTGTACTAGTTTTGATTAGAAAGAGAAGAAAAATAAAAACACTTTACTATTAATTGCTTATGACTATTCCTAAGAAGAAACATAAGAAAATTTCTTATTTTGGTTAAATTGGTTAAGAATAATTTGAATCTTTATAGTTTGTTTTGCTGAGGCATATAGAAAAGAAAATGCTATGGTAATGTATTCCTAAAATTGGGAATAGAGTATAAATCATTTTGGAAAGAATCCAGAGTAACATCTTCTTGGTCTGTTTTTTGCCATTAAACTGGGTGGTCTGTGGAAGTGAATTTCCCAAGGATTGCTGCTTTCCCCTTTCAAGTGCCAGAAATTGTTTTTGAATAGCCATTTTGATAAAAGTATTTTAAGACAATTAACACTTCCTTGTATAAAGTAAGGGTTATTTATATAAATGGCCTTTAAGGTATTAAATAATTTATTTCTGTATTTTGCTCTACCTCCTTTGTGTTGAATTAGTAGTTATTTGTTCATCCCACCTGCCTTTATCTTCTATCCAATTTCTATTTTTGCTTCTGATTTACCATAAGATGAGAAATCAGGTAAACAGTGAGTTTCCACAGCATGAAGTAGGAGGTTTTTGTTGTTGTGTTGTTGTTTTTATTTTAATTTATTGGTACATTATATATACACATCACAGTTACACTCCACATTGAGAATTTGTACCAATATATGACATAATTCTAATTTTCACCTTCCCCTAACCACTGTACAACCCCCCCATATTCACAAATTTTGTTACCTTTTATTTTTTTTTAACCAACCATTATACAGGTCAGTGTGGAGATTCCTCAAAAACATAGTATTAGAGGTCCCATTTGACCCTGCTATTCCCCTGCTGGGAATATACACAAAAGAATTACAAGATTCATATCACAGCAACATACGTGCACTCATGTTTATAGCAGCTCAGTTCATGATAGGTAAATCTTGGAAACAACCCAAGTACCCTTCTACTCTAGACTGGATAAAGGAAATGTTTTTGTTTTTTTTTTTAATAAAATGGAGTATTACTCTGCCATAAAGAATGAGGAGGTTGAGTCATTTATACTCAAATGGATGTACCTTCAGGACATACTCGTAAGTGAAATAAATAGGTCACAGACGTGTAAATTTGGTATCTTTTTTTCTGGTATGAGAAACTGAAGTTGTAAATGTGTTCTAGAATACATGATCAATAATGTGAAATAGTAAATATTCAAAGAGAAATCGGGTTTAGGGTTAAATAATGAGGAGGAAGTAAAAAATTGTTGTTGTTTTTGAGATAGGGTCTCGTTTTGTAGTTCAGGCTGGCTCTGAGCTCATTATATAGCCCAGGCAACCCTCGAACTCAGCAAATTTCTTGTCTCTACCTCCCGAGTGCTGGAATTACAGGCATGAGCCACCACACCTGGCATTGTGGTATGTGGTACTGATTGTTGATGGGCCTGAATCACCAGGGCTGGTATTACCGTCTGTAGTTACTGGGAATTGAACTCAGGACCTTGCTCTTGCTAGGCAGGCACCGGAACCACAGAGCTAAATCTCCAGCCCTGAAGAGTTTTGAGAGAGTTATGTGATGTACAGAAGATTTCCTTTGCATCTTTTTATCTGGATTATAATTATATGGAAATTATACTCCCAAAAGGTAGCAATGAACCATTTTGCCTTTTAGTGGAGTCCCAAATCTTTGCATTTTGATAAAATTGAATCATATCTAACCAGTATCTTCTAAATCATATCTAATTAGTATCTTTTTTTGCTTTTTGAGACAGGGTCTCGCTTTGTAGTTCAGGCTGGCCCTGAGCTCACTATGGTGCCCAGGCAAGCCGCCGCGAACTCAGCAATCCTGCTGCCTCTGCCTCCCGAGTGCTGGGATTACGGGCGTGAGCCACCACGTCCGGCATTGTGGTATGCAGTGTTGATTGTTGGTGGGCGTGTCTCCACGCCCAGCATTATATGTGGTTACCGGGGATCGAACTCAGGACCTTGCACTTGCGAGGCAGGCGCCAGAAACACTGAGCTAACCCTCTGGCCCCTCTAATTAGTATTTTTGTAGAGTCTGGGCCCATTGTCCTATTGTACAAAAGTTCTTTATGAGGGCTCATCTCATTTAGTCTTTCAGTGACTATGAGGTGCAGCTATTGGTCTTTGTATTCAATAGGCAAAGAGGCTGAGGTTCAGAGGGATGAAGCACATGCTCAACATCACATAGCTACTAAGTGGCAGGGCTGGGTTTTGAGCCTGTTCATCTAATTGTGTGGCCCAGGTTCTCTAGCGCCCCTTACCACCTCTGCTAGGAAAAAAACCGATTCATGCTAAACACACTTTGGACCAATGTCTTACATAATAATCCAGCCACCCCATGAGGTGCCTTTCATTATTCTCGGTTTATACACACACACACACATGCACACACCCTACTGACACTAGATCACCTGATGATGATCACATATTCTTTAGTGGTAAAATAAGAACAGAAATTTAACATCCAGCTAGTCCTAGCCTTCTCTGAGCCTCCATTTCATCATCATAAAAGAATTACAATGGTACCAAACTCTTAAGATCATTATAAGGAGAGAATGATATAATCCTTGTAAAGTGCTTAATGCCATGCCTGACATATAACAAGCCTTCCATAAATGTTAATCATGATTACTACAGCACAGCAAAGGCAGAATTGCCCTGAGTAGAAAAATCCTATCATTCCACTACTACCATCTAGTTGCCTCTGCAAACATAATATTATACTAATGGTAAATGAAAGTATATCTTCTCTCACTTAAATCAGAGAGATCAAATGCTAGGTAATTTGTCCTTCATCACCTAAGCAATTACACAAGTACTTTTAAGACCCCTTCCAATATGGTAACCGTATAATTCTAGCAATGTAGTGCTGTTTTTCCTGTTAAGAAATCTGAGGGCAGAACTCAGCCATCTCTACAGCAATGAAGTGGTTTGCTTCATACAGAGAATGAAGGAGAGTCCATTAGCAAAGTTTAGGGAAGACTTTGATTTTCAGAATTGTAAATGGCAAGGAGTATAAACAGGTAGACTTTGGGGAGTATTTGTGTCTCTTGGAGTATAAACAGGTAGACTTTGGGGAGTATTTGTGTCTCTTAGAAAGATAAACTATCCACAGCATATTTAAAAATGGAAAGAAAGGGCCAGGGATTTAGCTCAGTGGTGCCACCATTTGCCTAAAAATGGAAAGAAAGTCCAAATAATTGATTTTATAGTGAAGGCATTTTTTAAAAAATTTTTTTTCTCCATGCAAGGGAATAATAAAATACAAGTAATCATTAACCTGGAATTTAGTGGTCTGGGTAGAATCAGGAAGCCAACTTCATAGAATAGGTCTTAACAATACTTAAGGACTCCAATAAGATATACTGCAATGGCTAGAGTTCTCTGATGCTTGTGAATGACTGTGAAAATCTGTATGTAAGTCAAATTCCTGTGAAGTTTTGTTAGTCTCGTGTATCTGACTCATTGGTGACCATGAAATTAGATCCTAAAATACTAGTAGTCAACATCCCTCAGTACTGTTATATGGGATTGCTCAGTTTCACACAGGATATAGTTATATGCCTCTCCATTAGTGTGTGTTAATCATTTTCAGTTACAGATAGGGTTCAGCAACAACCCTGCCGTGAAACTACACCCCACCCCACCCTAGGTATTAACATGTCTTCTCAGTTCTCCATAATGCTTATCATATCGTGTTATGGTTTACTTGCCCCCCTCCTCTTTCTCCCTCTCTCCCTCCCTTTCTCTAAAATCCTAATTTACTAGGGTTATAAGGTATTTGACACTTTGGAGTTGCTCAGAGAATGTTAGATGACTGACTGACTGACTGACTGACTGACTGACTGATCATGTTTTTAAGCTTCAGCTTCAAAAGAGCCTTTGCTATCAATGATAGTTGTATTCATAACTTATTATTATTTTTTTTTGAGACAGGGTCTCAGCTTTGTAGTTCAGCCTGGTCCTGAGCTCAGTGTGTAGCCCAGACAAGCCTCGAACTCAGCAATCTTCCTGTCTCTGCCTCCCGAGTGCTGGGATGACAGGCATGAGCCACCACGCCCGGCACTGTGGTATGTGGTTACCAGGGATCAAACTCAGGACCTTGCACTTGCGAGGCAGGTGCTGGAACCACTGAGTTAAATCTCCAGCCCAGTAACTTATTACTTTTTCTACTTTTATCCGGCCCTCCCTTCTGCTCATCTTCCACATAGTGGCTACTCTTATCTTCCACAGTTGACAGTTTTCTTTGCTACTCCTCTCTCCCTGCCTCAACATTCTTTCCCTTTACACATATTTTTCCCTCTTACTATCTTAGAAAAGTGTTCACCTTGCTTCCAAGTCTGTTCCTTCCACCTCACTTTGAACAATAGGTATTCCCTCTAGAATCTTGCCCCATCAGCCATTTCTTTCCCCCTTGTAATTGTAGTTTCTTTCTCACTGTGAAATTTTTTCTTTTCTATAGTCTTATAGCATATCCAGTTGTCTCATCTTTTAATAAATCTGACATCACTGCTCCCTGCCCTGATAATATCCCTCCAGTCTTCATGTTCCTCTAATGCATATTCATCTTCAAACTTCTCATGGCCTCCTTAAAATTTCCCTTCTGCTTTCATCAATGGTTTCCTCATTTCCAAATCCAGGAATTTCTTAGTTTTATGGTTTCTGTTCTATGTCTTACCTATATTTCATAGTTTTCTTTTTCCTAGTTATCCAAGACTAGAAATCCTAATGACTTGTTTCTGTTTCTCATACTCTTTAATATACCCCCTTCAATAAGAATAAAAATACTTGGGCCGGGCATGGTGGCTCATGCCTGTAATCCCAGCACTCAGGAGGCAGAGACAGGATTGCTGAGTTCGAGGCTTGCCTGGGCTACATAGTGAGCTCAGGACCAGGCTGAACTACAAAGCTGAGATCCTATCTCAAAAAAAAAAGAATAAAAATACTTGGGTTTTGTAATATGGAAGTTTTTTTTTTATTTGCTATACAGCCAAAAGTATATATAAAACCAAGAGTGACTTAAAAATATTCATCAGGGCTTTTTGATTTGGCAATGAGGTTTTTGTATGAGCAAAGAGCCAACTCAGTTTAAAAGTATGAAAAATAAAGTAGTGAATAAACCACGTTATGCTTAGCAACCTATTCTGGAGAATTCTGATAATCCATACATCCTAAGAACTAGCACAAAGTATAGTATTTAGTGAAATAAAAGCCAATCCAACCAAAATCTGGAGCCATAATGTTTTGTTTTTTCACAAACAGATTGAATTTTTTGAAAACCCAACTAAAATTTGTGTATTTACACATGATATGTCCATATGGGGGTTGCTGTCACTCTCAAGGTTCTGTTTGTGCCTCCTTTGGATGATACAGTAGTTTGTTATTCTTTTTACACTTACTTACCATCTGCATGTTTATGTGTGCTCTGTATTCTGAAATCTTTTAAGGAACAAAACATCACTTTTAATCACTCTTCAATACCAGAAACTTAGAATTGTCCTCCTGGGGGGTCTCTGAAGAACCTTTGTAGGGCAAATCATTCCTCAGACTTAATGCTAAGTTACCCATACATTGTCAGTTTACCTGTCACCATTTTACTTGTACAAAACTCTTTGGCCTTAATATTCATCATATAAAATTTGTTTTCCACTTGTAAAGTTTTTTTTTTTTCCAATCTGAAAAATTACATTTAATAGTCTCTAGACCAAAATGGTAGGGCTCTTCAGAGATAAAAGGAATAAATCAGCTATAATAAAAACACAATTTCTAAGAAACCCCAGCAGATAAAGCAATAATGAATTTCCAGTGAATTATCAAATTAGCTCCCAGAGGGTATGAGGTAATTGTGTAGAGAACAATTAAAGGAAAGGACTGTGCTAATGTAATTTTGTACAGTCAACCAACAATGAGCTTATGTGTGTGGCTCTGTGACTGAGAACCCAAGTCCATCCAGTACGGTAGGAAGAAGACCACTCCCAGGAAGTTGAATGCAGATAGCGTTGTGGGTGTACCTGTCATTCCTGCAGAAAGAAACATGTAGTTATGCCTAGCTATTTCTCTTCCCTTACTCTTTCGTGCCTCTCAGCTTCCTTTGTAAATTAATTGTCCTTATTGTGTATATCATATCTTTCTCCGTTAAAACTGGCTCTACCATGATTTAGTTCTTAAATTCATCATCCCAAACAAAACAAAGTGCAATAGCAATAACCCCAAATGCAGGATTAAGTAGTTCTTTTCTCACCAAGCAAATAAACAAATCTGTGAACCCCTTTGTTTTTCAAGTCAGTCATCTGGTTTTAAATAATCCTCATAACAGAACTGTGTGTAAGTTTAAGGATCACCATTGTACAGATGAGGAAACTAATGCTCCCAAAAGTCAAGTGACAGAACCTGAAAGTTTTTTTGTTTTTTGGGTTTTTTTTTTTTTTTTAGACAGGGTCTCGCTCTGTAGTTCAGGCTGGCTCTGAGCTCACTATGTAGCCCAGGCAAACCTCGAACTCAGCAATCCTCCTGTCTCTGCCTCCCGAGTGCTGGGATGACAGGCATGAGCCACCACGCCCGGCACTGTGGTATGTGGTATTGATTGCTGGTGGGCGTGAGTCTCCACGTCCAGCATTGTATATGGTTACCAGGGATTGAACTCAGGACCTTGCGCTTGCGAGGCAGGCGCCGGAACCACTGAGCTAACCCTCCGGCCCCAGAACCTGAATGTTGATGAAAAGACTGACTCCCAACCCAGCCCTCCTTCCATAGCTGCTCCTCAGTTCAGCATCCCAGGTGTGTGTTCCTGTCCAAAGCAAAAAACCAAGAATTTCAAACACTTGTAAAAGCTATATTCCTCAGCAAGAAAAGCTTACGGAGCTGCCAGAGGGGATAGTTGGAAGTAAAATCATCTTTTCCCCACTTCCTGCAGGTCTTATGCAACTCATTTTTAGCATCCTATTTCTCCTTCCTTGTTGCAAGTATTTTGCTTGCCTCCTTACTGATCGTTTGCCCTCTTGAATTAGAGAAAAAGCAGTTGCTGGGATTGGGAAACAGCTACTTTCAGGGCTTTGTTCATGCTTCCTTTGGATGATACAGTAGTTTGTATTATTTTCTTTATGTTTACTTACTGTGTGAACCCCTGTCAATCGATGCACCCTTGGCTCCGAATCACTGTTTATATATTTTCAAGTTGTTAATATTTTTAATCAGTATTTGCAAAGTAAATGCATATGTGTGCTTGGCAGACCAACAAAGCAGAATGTAGAGTCAATTTTTAAAAGTAACCATATAAGGTGAAAAGTCCCTTTCTATGTGGCTGCATACATACAGTTTGCCAGTTTTATCAGACATGATATTAGTTAATATTTATTGCAGCAAGTTTATAGTGTAGGCCCTTGAGTCCTCAGGATTATGCATAGCCCAAATGACGTAATATTAGAAAATGCAATAAATCTCGAGTTGAAACCACTTCTAACGGAAAGTTTCTTCAAAGTTTTAAAGTTAAATTGCCTCCTCCAAGATGAGAGATGTGATGTGGAGAAAGCCCAAGGGATCAGGATATGCCTTTTGTGGGTGTTGTCCTTTGCACCAAAATGCTGGGTTGTAGGCTGTATTACTTTGTTTAGGATCCTCTGACTAATTTCTTTATCCTAATATTCCATGGGGGTATCAGGCCCATTTATAAATAAGCATGCATTAAAATATAATAGTGTTTTATGTATCTATAATTACTCTTATCCTACTTATGAATAACTAGATGTCTAGAAGTAGAATTTGGAATTTAATTAGTCACAGAATTTTACCATTTACAAAGCTTCTGGTCATCACCCAGTTCATTTTTGCCAGCTCTTACGTGGGGCCCTATGAGGACATGCAACTGAATATCCAAAAATATCTCTTACTTTACTTTAGAAAAATGTTAGTCATATTATTTTAAAAAGAGAACCCCTAGAACCTACACTATGGGCCTCGGGTGACTCTTTTTGAAAGTACATAGAATATTCTCCTCCACGATATTTTAGATAAAAGCATTGCCAGTGATCTTGTATTTTTCTCTTTAAAATACAAACTTTTTCAGGTTGTCGAACTATTTTCTTAAGCTATAGCTCATTTAAATTCATATTTTTTTCCTTTTCTTTTTTTTTTTTTTTTTTTTTTTGGTTCCAGGGATTGAACTCAGGACCTTGGTTTTATGAGGCAGGCATGGTGCCACTGAGCTAAATCCCAGCCTCTATTTATAGTTTTCATATGTTAATATAGTTAGAAATCAGGAAGTAGTAAGAACAAAGTAAGCTATGATCCCAGCTCTTAGGAAATTTTGGTCTGATAATAGTAGAATGGTAAAGACCACAGAGTGGACATCAGATTAACCTTGAGAATTAAGAATGTCAAATAAGTTTTTCTGGAGGATGACTATAAGCAAAGTTTGAAGAAAAATACTATGAATTGCCCAAGAGAGTAACTAAATGAGCAGGGGACAGTATTCAGCAAGGACCAATGAAAGGCTGAAGGTGAGAGAATGCTGAGTGAGTTGAAAAGATAAAGGTGGTTCAGTCTTACTGAGGTGCCATTTGGGAGAGTAGGGAGTGGGAACAAAGATACACAAGTGAAAGGGCTGACAAGTGGAGAGATGAGATCCAACAGGAAAGTGGAGGGTGATGTGGAATCCTGATGAGATTAATATTCATTGTTCTCTTGGCTGCAAAGTTAACCATGGACAACATAAAAGGTTCTGTATATGATCATTTAGATTTGGAAATATTTTTCATATTATGTTTTGTTATTAGAGATTAAATGTTCAATCTTCGGGATCAGATAATGGCCATTTGAAGGATGACTATTTCAGAGAAAAAATAGAGCTAATATTGTTTACATTCTTATGAGGAAGTTTTGGAGGACTTTCTACACTCAGAATAATCTTAATTATAATCATCACCATACTCATTTAGCACTGTGAGCCTTCTCTTATACTAAGAAATTTAATACCCACCCTAACTTCATGAAGTAGGTATTATTTCCAAATACAGACAATTTAAATGTTACCAAAGATGAGAATGTTAAGTACAGAGCTAGGATTTGAATCCAGGCCCTAGGAATAAATGGAAAAGATTTAAGTTATAGACAAAGAAAAAACACTGAGCTTGCAAAATTAAGGACATCCAAGGACATTGCTCCAGCTTTCTCTTTATAGTCACAGCCACACACTGATTAGTGTGCTCATATTCAACATAAATGCAACAAATATTCACCCATGGTTACATCTGACCCCCAGGCTTAGCTACATGAATCACTGTCTGATTTCTAGGAGTTGGACTGGGTTTTACTCTCACTTGTTGCTATCCCCAGTTATTCTCATGGCCTCTGCAGAAGTCTTAGCCTATATAGGGAGGGTAGATTAATGATGGCAACAGTGCACCAAAGAAGATTTGAAATAGCCTAATTGAAACTTCTAATGAAACCTTCCAAAGCCTGGTCAGCAATACTGGCAACAATGAACCTATAGTTGTTCCAAAAATATACATGATTTCCTTCAAGAGTTGATTCATTCTGGGTTTCTACAGGTCATTGCATTTGGAGAATGAGCATGGTAAGTAAGAGAAGAGTTAAGGTGATGATCCATAGAGCCTTTGTTTGATAAACCAAGAAGTGAAAATAAGACTTGGTTGTTGGATATAGTATAACAGAAAAGAAAATAGATGAAAGTCTGTATGAGTCCTAAAAGAAGTAAAGTGGGAGGCAGGAGAATTGCTGAGCTCCAGGCTTGCCTGGACCACATAGTGAGCTCAGGGCCAGCCTGAACTACAAAGCGAGACCTTGTCTCAAAAAAAAAAAAAAGTAAAGTGGAAGCACCTGCTTGGGTGCATTGACAAGAGACAAAAGGCTCATAATTGAACAAGATTATTTAAATTTTGCTTCAGAGGAGATTTTCAATACTCTTCCTTGCCTTCTTCAGTGTTTTCTGAACTTACATTAGTTTCTTACTGACTTAATTAAAATGGATCATAGTGAAAATATTCCATAGGCCAGAGCTCCTAATTACAGCCAAGGTGAAGCTGCTTTACTAATTTCATGTGACCTTGTAATCATCAGGCTTGTGTTTAAATACTTGAACATGATCATTATTCCATTGTGTGGTTAAATAAAAGCAGAGGTCACAGTTTAGTTCTATGATGCATATATATGCTATAGATTGATATGCTCAGTAAGAGGTTCCATTAAGATATATTACAATATTTCTCATTTCTCCAATCCTATTACAATTCAATTTTGTTTTTACTTACTAATATTTCTCTCCAATGATCTTTTCTCTAGCTGACCTACAAGTCCCTTGAGAATAGCAGCCGGGTCTTCGTCTGCTCTAGAACAGTAGAAGATATGTGGTATCGATACTTACAGGGTTGAAGTTGGGCACTTCCTTAGAAAGGATCACATCCAGTCCGCTTACATAAAGATGAGACACTTGAAGTCCTGACAGGTTCAGTGATCAGTTCAGAGCTCAGAGCTAGGTAGTACAAAACCCTGAGCCAGAACCCAAATCAGAATTCCGAGTTCTGTTTTTGTCATAATACCATACTGACACAGCCCATTCAGTCAAGTTCTTTCTGTGATCTGTATAGGTAAGGGACCAAAACTAAGTTTTCACTCCAAGATAGTGCTTCCTAACATGTTTTTCAGTGTGGCTCACAGAGAAAATGGTGAAACATGTCTAAAACACTAGAATAAAGAAGAGATTTAGAGAGTAGTGGAAGCAAGAGGTCACCAGAGACGCTGACTGGCTTGTGCACTGCCAGCCTACCCAAGAGGATCCTATCTTCATCTACCTCTTGTATTGGAAAACACTTTCCTAAGTTAATACTAGAACCTTAGACACCACTCCTGTAGTGCACAGACACAGTAACTTCCCAGGCTTTCAGAAAATGATGCATGAAAACTGTTGTTTGAAAGAGACATGACCCTTTGTACTATATTTTATCGAAGTACTTCATATTTTTAGAAAATTTTCCTATGTCTGTATAGAAGTAAGTTACAATAATCTGTAAGTGTATAAAATGTGTTTAGAAATAAGTATATCTTTAGTAAGCACCTTGAGAGATTACTTTGGTCCATAATAAAGTTTTCTGAAGAAATTTTAACATTCCTTGCCAACTGGATCACTTCATCCCCACTGTGAGATAAAATACATAAACTTGAATTATAAAATAATAAATATATGAGTCAGATATTTTTCTTTCAAAGCTATATAGTTTGTGACCTTTTTTATTGTGTTCTGTCTATATGTAGGAGTTTTACGATTGTATTTAAAATCAAAGGTGAAGGGAGGAATCTGTTTTTATCAGCTAGCCTGTTGCATTATCTCTGTTGTTCTGTCAGGTGCTGTGGTATGGTATAGTCTATGGTTGTACCGGCATGTTCTGTCAAGGTCATAACTGATTTTCCAGACCTTTAGAATTGAGATAAATGCTCAGTTTCTTCCAGATAATGCTCTCCACTTGTGTTTTGATACAGAAATTGATAGTTATATGGGTATTTTTAAGCAAGTGAATAAAAGGTTAAGAATTTGTAGGTAAGAAAGTTCTTGGAGAAATCATTTCTTATTCAGGAGTAGGTTAACAAGGCACCTGTGTGAACTCTATAGCCAGGAACAGAAAGCTTGAAGTGGCTGGGAGTCTGAAGTGGTGAATTCTAGGAGATCTTTACAGTGACGCAGCCTTCCCACTAGTGGCCCTTCCTGTCTGTACCTCCCATTTTCCTATCACTAAAATCTGTTGATAGGAAGAAAAAATTGAAACTTCAAAGACAAGAAGTACTCAAAACTGACCACTCTATACTTTTACTAACATTTTGTTGACACTGATGAAGTTATTTATCTGTTCTTTCCCCAACTCTATGCTTATTGATGTCATACTGGTAGCTTGAAATTGATCATTCTGGAAATTTTTGCAACATGGAAGGTGGCAAATGCTAAAAGTGTGTGTGTGTGTGTGTGTGTGTGTGTGTGTGTGTATGTGTGTGTGTTTCTCCCCAGGAAGGCTTGGGTTAACCATTTACCAACACACTACTGGATTATTTGCTAACCAGTGAGAGGTGGGGTCTGGTCTTTATGATAAACATAGCCATTAGTAGGTTATAAATTTTTATTCTAGATTCTGCTTCCTAGCTGAAGGAGGTTAAAGACATAATACAGACATATTGCCTTTGAAGTATTCTCTTTTTGTTTTGATTGTGTATATATTTATTAGTTGTTAAGCTATTATTATTCATATTTCTATCCTCAGTACCTAGTATACAATTAGGTAGTTGTTAGGCCAGTTGTTGAATAAGTTGATGTGTTATGTTCTTCCCACAGAATCTAAGCATGTCAGTGATTAGGTGTAACACCTTAACACACTTCTGCACCTCTTTAATGTAGGAAACAAGTACTGAGGGGTTTTTGACAGATGAAAGCTTTATACCCTCTTCCTTCTTTCTCTTCATTTTAATATTTCTTCCCTTCCTCTTGTTCTTAACCTAAAGCCTAAACTCTTCCAGATAATTGTAAACATTTTTGATGGCTGTATAATTCAAACTAGAAGATTTCTACTTCATAAATGATTTCTTTTTAGCGTGGCTCCACTAGAGTAATTTGGAGACTTGGTCAGAATCATCCAAATAAATGTGATGTGTCAGATACAAAAAACAGTTTGGAGAGCAGGATCTCTATGGGCCACTTGTACAATGCATAACTGAAGAGAATGAATTTAGTGGAGCAGGCTGTACTTGGATGACACAGTTATCAATTTGAACTGAAGTAACTCAAGGTAGGAGATCTGAGCTGCCTTGATTGCAAGCCTGGTTGGAAATGGAGTATGCCTGACTAAAGCTGAGTGCTCCCCTGATCTAAAGAAAGAGGTTGGGGACTGAATGGCTGCTAGTGGACCATTGATTTCTGTTTTGAATCCACCTTGAGAAGAAAATCATAAAAGAGGGAAAGAGGGATAGGTAAGAAATAGTCCAAAAAAGAATGGATAACTTCTTGACTCTCATCACAGTCATAAGAATGATTTTCTTGAAAATCATTTAAGATTGTTTTTGAAAACTTGCCCAAGGTCTTCTGATAAGTTATAGAGCCTTGTTTCAGATCTGAGTTGTCTGACTCCAGATGCTGCAATCTCTTTGATAAAGAATGCTCCTCTCCCCTCAGCACCCTTCAAATGAGGTGAGTGAAATTCCACTCTTCTTAAATGTGTGATAAACTGAGAAAAATTTCATTAAAGGAATGAATGTGTTTCTCTAGTCAGTATTGAAATCTCATTCTCACGTGCCCTGTGCCTCCCTACCCTACTCCCAGGCATCTTCCACCTGATGATAAGAGAATATTCTCTCCCTTTTTGGCCAACTGAAACCAGTCATGTGCTTGGTTTCTTTGTAGGAGTTCACTGGTAGGCAAATAATAAAGTTAATTTTAGATATTACACATACAGAGTCACAAGAGTTTAAAAAGTAAGAAAGATCATTTAGTAAATGACAAGATGTTCTCTACATAGGAAATGAATCAGAACAATGAGAAAGGTAAATTTTTTTATCATATTATAGACCTAAACATTTTTGCTACAGCTACACAAAGAATGAAGTCATATTGGAAGGAGAGATGTAGAGGAGTACTCATATATGTTGAGTGTGATATGCCTATAAATCACAATAGAATACAAGTCATTGTCTCAGGAAAGAAGTTGAATAGGAGCATGCAGTTGAAAATATATCAGCCTCCCTTAACACTCTGAGCCTCCCTCCCAAAATTGCCATGTCCCCCCACTGGAAATGCTCATAAAATTTTGATTCCCTGATCTAAATTTGCAATGCAATGTAGGGACATAAATCTGGATGATTCATGGCTTTAGACTAGGTACTTTCAAGAGAGCTTTATCCTGTGAAATCAATAAACTGCCTGGGATCTAGAATACACTCTCCCTGCTGAAAGCAGTACTTACCCTGCAACATCATTCTCATAAAAAGGAAGCAGAGTAGTTTCATAACATGAATGAGTGAATAATCATATTGAGACCTCTGGATTTAGGTCACCCTAAGAATCCACAGATACTCTTTTGGTGGGCCTTACATAGGTAGATGTGTACAGACTTAGTTTCTTGATTGTAAATGTGAACTAAGAATATAACTATCATTACAGTGATATGGAGAATGTTCAACAATAGATAAAATGATTAAATATCACTAATATAGTATAGCTGAGCAATAAGTGAATCAGTAGGAATGCTATTGAGAGGAACCTAGTTCTGGCAGAAGCATAATAATATTACAAAGACTTAAAAAGTGTTTAGATATAATTCAAACAAGTCTTTCTGTGGGTTTAACAAATCTGATAGGACAATAACAAAACAACTAATTACTACTTTCCCTTATCTTGACATAAACTTGATGTAGTGAGGCATCCTTTTTTTTTTTTTTTTTTTTTTTTTTTTTTTGAGACAGGGTCTCACTTTGTAGTTCAGGCTGGCTCTGAGCTCACTATTTAGCCCAGGCAAACCTCGAACTCAGCAATCCTCCTGTCTCTGCCTCCTGAGTGCCAGGATGACAGGCGTGAGCCACCATGCCTGGCGTGAGGCATACTGTTTTTGTTCAATTGCAGTTTACTTAGGTTTCAAGGAGGTACTTATAGAAAGGTAATGCCATCGCATGTTTAGTGTATTGCATATTCATCAAGAAACCTGATGATATAAACCAGGAGAAGTCAATATATCCTATCATAGAATCAAAAATCTCTTGATTTGATTAAGTGCTAGTATTCCATTCTTCCATTATTTGTCGTGATAAAAAAAAAATTGGTAACACAGCTCCATTTTTCTACTTCTAGCCCTGTCTGCTGCTGGGCAGAGTGGCTCCCAGTCATTCTTTTCAACTATAAATAATGGTTTATTCCAAGGGCTGTTGAGATCTTTCCATGCTTTTGAAATGAGGCATGGTCACTACCCTTTTGATCGGAGTTTCTCCTTTCCTAAATTATGCTTTTTCACCTCTTGAGGATGTTTTTGATCAGCTCAGTGTTAATGATGTAAACTTCCAAAAGTGTGGGGGCATCTCTCTCATGCAACCTTTTACTTTGGAATTTTTTTATGTAGATGGAAGTAATGAATCTCTTTATTGTAAAAGATTATGTTGCAAGGCAATAAACACTTAAGGGAAGAGCATCTTTTCGATCTTTACACCTTTGGCAATAAAAACTGAGAACAGAAATAACCCAGGGAGTTTGAAGGCAGAAACAACCTAAAGCTTCCCTTTTATCTATTCACAAAATTAGGTACAGAGAACTAAAGGAATAGTGAATAGAATGGCAATTATTAGGAAAGATGAAGGAAGAAAGAAGGCTACCTGCATGATAATTTTTTTGCTCTCTTCTTGTGATTCTTGAAGATTTAGAAGATGTTTTAATGTTTTTAAAATACTGATTTCTAAATATATCATTAATAAGAGGTCAGCAGGCTGGGTGTGGTAGCACATGCCTGGAATCCCAGTATATGGGGGACTGAGGCAAGAGGATCGCCTCAAGTTCAAGGCCAGCATGTGCTACCTAGTGAATTCAAGGCCAGCCTGTACTACATAGCAATACCCTGTCTCACAAAGGAAAAAAAAAAAAAAAAAGGTCAGCCAATAAACAATGATTTGTGTGAGCATGAAAACATTTTAAAAACTGGCTTGTCTGGTGACAGTCACCTTCTAAATACCAAACTGTATATTCACAGAAAATAGAAATCTAAACTGTGTACTTAAAAGTACATAAGAGACTTTTTTCCTTGCTTAGTTTTAAAGTTTTAAGTTCTATTGCCAAGCTTTATTGTTAGACATATAATGTATATTATATGAAATTTATCAGTATTCTCCCCCTTTCAGAGCCTCCAAAATTCATACTCATGCAGGTTAGTAATAGGGGAGAAGGGAGCACCACCTCAACAAGCGTGAGAGTAAGCACACTTCACATGTAATAAAAGATAAATAGATCTGCCCATAAATCCCTACTTAAGGCACTTCTTTTCCTAGTCTGGGAAGCAGTAATTAAGGTAGAGACTGAAATGCAGGTATCCTGTCAGGAGTTAAATACCTGTTTTATTGAACCTAGAATAAAGCCAGTTGCTCTAAATTTTACCTTGTAACTGATAACTTTTTAAAGATCTTACTATTCTCTTTTATTTTACCCCATGGTTTCTTGTAGTCTGTGTATCCAAATAGCATAGCTGTCTGAACTGCTCTATGACAAAAGGAAATCTGAGACTATGTACCATGTTCCTTCCAACTTCAAGATCAAAAAGGTTCTCTTTCAGTATTTTTCTGAGACTGATTGGAGACCTATACTCCATTTTAATGATATTTTAATTTGAAAGTTAAACTCAGTTCCTGTAAATGCATGTAGGTATTGGACAATATGAATATTTCTATTGGATAATATGGAGAGGACAGTTTATCACTGAAGGACTTGTCATTTTTATCTTAGCTGAATTGAGTGCCAATATATACAGTTTATAATATCAAGCACAGGTTAATTTATTATGGTTTGGACCTGAAACTTTTAGAAGGGCTTATAAAACCGGATATTTCTTTGTAACTGTAGTAAAGCCCATTTTTTACTTTGTTGACTTTGAGGCTGTCACTCTATGGTTAAACAAGTTATAAACCAAGACTAAAAACCCAGATTTGAGAGAAAAGACTATCATTTTATGATGTGTAATTAAACCATTCAGTTTTACTCAAGATATTAATTTAGTTCTCAGGAGACAAAATGAACTAAAAAGGAGTGGGTGCAGTGATTTCCTGAGATAGGCAATGAATGCTTCAATTTTCTCTTCCCACCTCTTGATTGAGTTCTGGTGCCTGCCACACCTGGCTTTATCTCTACTACTTCCTAGCTGTAAACAATAGTCTTTTATTTAGCCTTTTAGAATGTGCAGAACCAGGAAATAACCATACTAGCAAACAAGAAACATTCATGGGATAAGAATAAAGTAATTAATGATGACCAGTAAACCCAGTGAAGTATCTCTGTCATAGTAGGCACCAAATTTTACCCATTTCTACTGTTCTTCATCTGCCTGGGGAGCTCAAGGCCCCGAATTCAGTCCCAGGCACATACCACAGTGCTCGGTGTAGTGGCTCACACCTGTAATCCCAGCACTCAGAAGGCAGAGACAGGAGGATTGCTGAGTTCCAGGCTTGCCTGGGCTACACAGTGAGTTCAGGGCCAGCCTGAGCTACAAAGCCAGACCTTGCCTCAAAAAAAAAAAAAAAAAAACCAAAAACTAAAATTAGTTAATTAATTAATTTAATTAATTCTTAATGAGAATTCCACTTAAAATGAATCTTTTTAAAGGGGAAAAAAATTAGACCTATCATTACTTGAGTGTTAAACATCACCTTTGTACATCAATATAAAAATCATTAATTAAAATATTTTTAGCTTTTTATTCTTGCTAACAACTTTTCTAGAACTATAGTGATATTCATAGTACTGGTCTGGTGTTGTGGGGATGGAAAAAGGAATGGATATAGTCTCTCGCAGCCCTGAAAGAGGATCCAATTTAATTGGGAGACAATATTAGTTCTCAAATAGCTATAGTATTAGGTAAAATTTGTGTACTGCCCTACAGAGAGATATGATGTACTGTGAGGGATGAAATAGAAGAACTAGTTTGTGGTTGAGGAAATCAGGAAATTGTTTCAAAGGAGGAGGTGTTTACTGAAATTAAAAGATGGGGGCCGGAGATTTAGCTCAGTGGTTCCAGGGCCTGCCTTGCAAGCACAAGGTCCTGAGTTCGATCCCTAGTAACCACATACAGTGCCGGGCGTGGTGGCTCACGCCTGTAATCCCAGCACTCCGGAGACAGAGACAAGAGGATTGCTGAGTTGAGGGCTTGCCTGGGCTACACAGTGAGCTCAGGGCCAGCCTGAACTACAAAGTGAGACCCTGTCTCAAAAAAGAAAGAAAGAGCCGGGCGTGGTGGCTCACGCTTGTAATCCCAGCACTCGGGAGGCAGAGACAGGAGGATTGCTGAGTT
>PVIC010010271.1:0-43762 GCA_004025085.1 Thryonomys swinderianus | reverse complement strand
AGTAAATAATAATAATTAGTTAATTCAAATGAAGGCAAGAGAAGAAAGGAAAAATGAACATAGTACAAGTGAAATAGACAAAATTTGTAGATTTTTAATATAAAAATATTGGTAACTATATTAAATGTAAATTAGTACAAAATTAAAAGATCATCAGCCTAAAAATTAATGTAAGGGCCGGAGGGTTAGCTCAGTGGTTCCGGCGCCTGCCTTGCAAGCGCAAGGTCCTGAGTTTGATCCTGGTAACCACATACAATGCTGGGCATGGTGACTCACGCCCACCAGCAATCAATACCACATACCACAGTGCCAGGCGTGGTGGTGCTCGCCTGTAATCCCAGCACTTGGGAGGCAGAGACAGGAGGATTGTTGAGTTCGAGGCTTGCCTGGACTACATAGTGAGCTCACAGCCAGCCTGAACTACAAAGCGAGACCCCGTCTCAAAAAAAAAAAAATTAATGTAACAACTAACTACATACTGTTTACAATGGATAAAACACTGAATACAAGAAACACAGTTAAATTCAATGTAAGCATATGGAAAGGTAGAAAGTACAGTGTGAGAAAGGCACCATGTAAACATTAACCAAGATAAAGCTGGTAAACATATACTGACACTAGAAAAGTGATGTATGCAGGTTAAAAAGATTATAGAAAAAAGGGATATAGTACAATGATAAAAGTCACCTCCAATTCTTCACTGATAGCTTATCTTTTCTCTTTATCCACTTTATTTCTAGTATATGCAGGCTGTCCAATTTAGATTAAGGTTAAGAAAGGGAAAAAAGAGATCTGAGTCAGCTCTGACCAGAATACAGAGCTCCAAAGAAAAACAAAATGTTAGCTGTCAGAATAAAGCAAAGAGAGAAACAGTAAGTGAACACAGAGTAATTGGGTCCTGAAAACCTTAATCACAACAAAGTGACAAGTACCTGGGACATAAGTGTGTGTCACAAGCACAAAGAATTAGCAACTCGTGGTCTATTTTGGCAGAAAGAACAGGAAAAAAACAAATGAGAAAGTTGGCTAGACTTACACTAGTAAGCATCGAATCAAGAACTTGCACATAATATTTCACATAATATTTAGAAATCCAGGTTATCTGGTTAGACAAACCTTAAAATGTTACCTATCAGTCATATGAAATCTTGGAGGGACTTCTCTTGTGTGTAGGGAATTTAAGTTCAAGTGAAACTTTCATGAAGAGAAATTGGCTAGAATTCTGTACACTGAAGCCAAGAAAGGACCTTCAGATAAGCTAGTTACCGAGGTATCTGTAAAAAATATGAATTGAAGGAATGCCGGCCTGTTTTCATATTGAAAAGGCACAGGCAGGATTTAGCTCGAGCAAAAAGGTAAACTGAAGAGTTCGTATTGTATAATCTGCCCCAATCTCCTTGTATGCTTATGCCTATCTCCCGCTACCCTTCTTAGGTATCACGGAGACCTGTGGAGTTCAGGCCAAAGCTGAGCCCTAGAAAGGGCTACATCCTTTTGAAGTGTCCTCTCTGCTTTTTCTTAACGATGCCTTCTAGGGAGAAAGGATGTTCGGAATGCTCAAGGAACTAGCTCAAGATGACATAGATTAAAAGTGGTAGAGTTCATCTACTTTCTTTATCAATTAATTGAATTCTTTAATAAGTGTATACAAAATCAAACTTTTACATAGACTCTCTTAAGTATTTCATATATAGTTTTCACTTAATCTACACAGTAACTCACTAAAACAGACATGTTATTAACCTAATTTTATATATGAAATTATTAAGCTCCAAAGAAGTCAAATAATCACTTGTAGGTTACCAGGTTTGCTAAAAGTCAGCGCTGAGATTTGAATATGGGCCCTCTGATGAAAACTTTGAAAGAACTCCTCATCAAACATGCAAAGGATTCAAAGAAGCTAAGAATGTCCTGTTCAACCATCACACACTTATTTTGCAGTTGAAAACCAAGAACAGATTCAATAATAATAACACAAAGTAAAATGGCTTAGTGATTCAAATACAAACACAAAGACTATTCTTTTTTTATTTATTTATTTTTTAAGACAGGGTCTCGCTTTGTAGTTCAGGCTGGCCCTGAGCTCACTATGTAGCCCAGGCAAGCCTCGAACTCAGCAATCCTCCTGTCTCTGCCTCCCGAGTGCTGGGATTATAGGCATGAGCCACCATGCCCGGTACTGTTGGTATATGGTATTGATTGCTGGTGGGTGTGAGTTACCACACCCAGCATTATATGTAGTTACCAGGGATCAATCTCAGGACCTTGTACTTGCGAGGCAGGCGCCAGAACCACTGACCTAAATCTCCGGCCCCACAAAGACTATTCTTAACCACTAAGCCATACTCTGAGAATAGAGATCAGTCTGGAAATAAAGAAAAACGGGTGGAAGTGAAATTATTGCTGACCTTGAAATCATCAGGTTAAAACAAAACATACTACAGACAGTCAGAGGCACTGAGGGCTTCTGAGCAGTGATGTGCCTTAGACAGATTTATCTTTCCACAAAAGTCTAGGTGGATTAGAGAGCTCTGAGCCACAGGAGTATTGAGTAGACACAAATATCTCCCATGAACTTGCAGAAAGTAGGCTAATGTTTTTGTACTTTAAACTGACTAAAGATCCATCCATCTCCATGGCCTTATTTTAAATGGTTTCAACACCAAATACCAAAGGAAAAGTTGAGATGTCTTTTGGCTATCTCAGCTGAGCCTGACAACCTTCCTTGGCAGTGCTAGTTTTATATCACTCCTATTCCCTTCTGTGGCTATTCCGAACTTCCACTCCTCAAGCCTTCGATGGCTCTTATCCAGTCTATCATCCTAATATCTACTTTCCTACCTACCTTGATCAACAGATGACCTTTTCTGTTTTTTCCTGGCATAATAAATTTAAATGAAATCATGTAGATAGCTCCCAGGTCCTCAGTTGCCACCATCATGTATCAATGAGCAAGCCTAATTATTGTTCTACCTTTCCCTCCTAGCTAAGTGAAAGTTTCTGTTCTCTCTAAGCCACTCAGTCTCTGGTGACTTATTATAACAACCAGAAGGGACCTAGAGAGCTACAGTACCCAGGTCACCATGTCTCCAACTTCCCGTATCCTTTTACACACTGTTCCCCCCACCCCACTGCCACACTGCCTTGTTCTACCATTTCTTTTCTCCTGGTAAATTCTGTTTGCTCAAAATGATGCAATTCAGCCTTATCTGACCCACCACATTGAAATGTCCTTCAGTTGGCTTCAAAATCACTTTGGGTGAACTGTCCAGAAAATTTTTAAACCATATAGTAGTCATGAATCTTTTGGAGGAAAGGATACAATTCTATTTCCAGAACAGCTCTGTCTCATATATGGTAAGTATTCCCTCCTCCAAAGTTCATTTAATAACTTGCATCCCTATTTACTATTTGCCTCACTCTGTAATAAGAGCTTTGTGTGTACTTTTTAATCCTTAATAAAGCTTTAGGAAGTTAGTACTGTTATTAATCTGCACTTTACACATGATGAAAGCAAGACACATAGAGGTTTAGCAACACACCTAAGTTCACACAGCGAGCAAGTGACTCAGAATGTGTCAGCAGTATTCATCCAGATGAACAATAACAAATGTTTACAAATGCTGTGAAGGAGAAATGCTTGTGTGAAAATATGTGCTCATGTGCTACACTAAGACAAAAACTCATTCAAAAAATTTTACTGAAGAACTACAAAATGTTAGGTACTTCTCCAGGTGTTTGGAATAATACAATGAGCAGAAAAAGCACCTGCTTTTATGAAAGTTACCCCCTAGTGTAGAGGCCAAGACAAGAAACATATGTGTTAAATGAGAGGAGAAAAGGAGGGGGAGAAGAAGGAGGAGGAGGAGACAGAGAAGGAGAGAAGATAGAAGAAAAAGAGAAGAAAGGAGGGGGAGGGAAGGAAAAGGGAGGGAAGGGGAGGAGAGATGGGAAGAAGAGAGGAGGTGAGTGGGTAAAATTCTATGTTTTAAGAATGCTTTTCTGATAAAATATGTTTTCAGCAAAAATCTGAATGACACAAAAGAATTTGGAGATACCTGGGAGATACGTATTCCAGGGCTCTGAGCAGGCTGTGTGCTGGGTGCATATTGAGGAACAATATAAAAAGTGAGGACAGAGTGGGCATGCTTCTATACTCTGGTGTCCCTAAGAAAAAGTCTTTGCTCTTTAAAACAAGTTCTCACAAGGAGTTAAAATCATGACATTCCATAATGAACTGTCTTGATGACCTTGCTGCAGTGTATGCTGCCTAGTTTCCCGTAGCTCAACCCTGATTTCACTCCTCCTCAGGAAGGCAGGTGAGATGCAATGTTCACAATTCAACTGAAGTTCACTGTAGCTAGACTGGAGACAAATTACTTCTATTTATTCATGGCAAATATCAGATAATTGGTATAGAAAAAAAATAACCACATGAAGTTCTTCACGCATGAAATATCTAGAAAAAATAAGTAGTTATGTTAATTTACTGATAGATAAGCTCAAATGAATCAGAAATAATTGTAGTAAAGTAAAATCCAGGTAAATTCCAATCTTGAAGACCCCAAATCTACCACTCAAAGCAGCCCAATAATAAATACAATGGATGTCCTGTCCAAAGGTATAGAAAATCATCAGTGCTTTCAAATAGCATTAAATAGGCTAAAGCCTGAGTACTCATTTGCCAGACAGACAGGCTATTAAAAACCTGTGTTTGGGTATGTTTTCAACTGAACCTGAATTTTTAGATGTATAAATTAATTTACCTCCTTGAAAAGACATTACTTCCTGTTTTGAAGAAAAATGCAAAGTTCTAAAAGCTTACTTAAAAGGTTCAAAAGGCTACTTGGGCATCAAGTAACTATTAAAAACAATATTTTGACTATTTAAGTGTAAACGAATCAGAAACATATGGATTAAATTTCCCTTAAATTGCACACATTCTAAACTCAAGAGTAAAAGCATGGACAAAACCTGTTTTAGATATCAGAGAGCTCAAAACATTTGAAAAAATCATCTGAGATGTTCAGTGAGCTCAAAAGCAGAGCTGGATCCTTCCACCATCAATTCCTCCCTATCCTTGGCTTTCTGGTCTTAATACTGAGAAGGGTATAAGGACACAAAAGCTTCAAGGTAAAACATCTAGACATACATTTACAGGAGTATTAAAAAAAGAAATTTTAATACTCTTTTGTAAATTTATCTTTATAAAAAAGGATCTTCCATTTTAAAGAAAATCAAAACTATTCTTTGAACTTTTAATATCATTTTTGAGGATTTTTTTAAAATTACAGATTGAATCATTCTATGATGAAAAGCAAAGCAAATTAACATGTTTTGAGCTTCTAGTATATTCCAGACACTGTACTTGACACTTTTTATTCTTTTTTTCCTCTTTTTGTTCATTTTCACCCAAAACCAGGTTGAAGTCTTTATTGTATACAAAGAAGACAAATTATTTGTATTTTCTTCAGTTCTGTTCTCTTCACCTTGAACTCTCAGTCTGTTTCTAATTGGTGAACTAAAAAGTACACTGACTTTTCTTCATCAAATTAAACTCAGTGTTAAAAGTTGAAGACTGTAGCCACTTATTGAACTACATAAAAGTGGGAAGACAATATAAAAAGTAGTCAAGAGCATGTTTTTGAGTAAGAAGAAGTCATTTTTCTGCATGTCTTTTATATTTTTCTGTATAATTTAAATAATTACATGAACTTGTAAGATTATTATGAATATGAAATGATGAATTATATGTAATATGGTTAAAAATAGCTACTCAATAGATAAAAGAACTAAATAGAAAATATATGTATATTGATATGCTCAATACTTCTATACAACAATCAGAGGTAGACTGTATCATTTCCTGTGACAATTCACAGTGTGAGTTACTCCTGTGGTTTCCAACCAAAATGTTCCTCAAAAGTCTCATATATTCAGAGGCAGGGCTTTTAGAAGACAATTGGATCATGGGGAAGCAGTACCTCTGACAATGAGTTCATGTCTGAATTCGCTCTTAGGAGATGGGGCCTTGTTGAGATGGGTCATTGCAGAATGGTCCCTGGGGCTGTGACCTGCCCAGAACATGATGCTGTGCTCTTATTCCTGGTTCTTCCCTTCTCTTTCTACTTCCTGGATGCTATGGGTTGAACAACTTTATTTTTGCCTTATCTTCCTATCATGCCCTCTCTGCATTGGAGCCAGCCAATGATTGATTAGACCCTTTAAAACCACGAGCCAAAATCAGCCTATCCTCCATTAATTTGCAGTTGTCAAGTATTTTGTTGCAGCAATCAGAGAACTGAATAACACAGATACTCTCATCTCTCTTCAGACTAAAAATTGTGTACTTACCAAAGTACACAACTAATTGTTTCCATGCATACAGAAAGAATGGTTTGGAACCCCCCCCCATTATGATCTATGACTAACTACTTCTTGGTGTGCACACCATGCTGGCTTACTAGTGGGTGAGTCTGTGCCAGCATATTTCAAGTCAGAAGTTGCCTGTACCAACAGGAGGACCTATAATGACCTACCTTTTGCAACCTGTAATGTAGTACTACTATTACAGGTTCTTGCCTTTTCCAATCAAAATGCAGCTGGACTCCTCTACTGCCAGTTAAGGAGGGGCTCTTCACTCAAAGAAGGTATAGTTCTTTCTTATATATCCCCTAGTTTCTTTATTCTGCTCCTCTACTCTACCATGGCTGGTGGAGATAGGACACCCCAATGTGAGCATCTGCAGTCTGTCCCCAGTGCAGACCCATTGGATCCATTAGATCGGAAAAAGATAAAGAGTAGTTCCCTCCCTACTCATTTTCATGTCCAGGGGCCTCTAATACTCCATGACCACAAACTTTTGATCAAGGAGGGAAATGGAAACGGAGCAGATAGAAAGAGTTCCCAGTACCATAGGATGACATGCCAGAAAATGATCATAGGACTTTTCCTTGATTCCTCCCCCTTCCCCAAACACCTACCCTTCTCTTAGGAAAAGTTCCAATTTCCCAGAGTAACCACCTATGAGGCTTTCATAAAGTACCTGTGAGATCTGTAGACTCTGAATTATACACAGCCTTGTCAGACTTGCTGGTTTGTCAAACTTCCCACTGCCTGTTAACTGTGAAAACCTGACCAGAAGAGGTGTTCTGACCAGCAGGGATCTGTGAGTTCCTTATTTCCATGGGATTTTAATGAGCCACATTAACTCAAGCACTCTGACAAATCCATACATGAGATAATTGGTTATAAATGCCTAGTGAGAGGCTGCACACAGTGTGAAGGTGTTGAATGTTGTCTACTCTCCACAGGTGAGACTTTTAAGAGGCAACCTAATGGTTGAGAGCCATCTAATTATCATTAGGCAGCTCTTTGATTGGGTTGCTCTTTGTTTTAAGTTCTCAGGACCAGGAATTAGCTTCAAGTCATAGCTTAAGAAGGAGAGTGACTGGTTCTTACCAGAAGGCCCACCCCTCAGCTATGCTCTTTGGAAGAAGAAGGAAGGGAGATAATGAGACCCTATGCTCTTCCCACAGTGATAGCAGTATTCAGTCTTAGTTCATTCATTAAAGGCAGAGTTAAAGTGAGCAAAGTATAATTCTGGTTCCAGCTTAATCTTCTTACCTCCAGAATACACAGTATTAGCATTCTGGCCAATACAAGACAGGCCACAGAGTTTGGTAAATGATGAAAGCAGAAAAACCAATATTGAAACTGCTTGGCCAATACTGGGAAAATGAATGAGGTTATCACTCAAAGTAGTACCAGGAGTCAGAGCAACCTCAGGCAGCATGCGGTGGTCAGCGCTCTAAGTAGATTTGTTAGGCCAAGCAATGCAGAGTGAAATTTAAATAAGAATTTATTTACGTTGGGTGTTCTAGTGTGCTGTAACAGACTCCAGAATTCCATCTGTGTCCGAGAGATGGCCAGGCAGTGGTGGTGACTGTGGGGCCTCAAGCCCTCAAGGCAATAAATGAGATATGAAGGATCTTGCAGAAACCTGAGCTCAAGGAAGACATTAGTTCTGCAGGAGAACTAGAGAATTTGAAGACTAGGAAGGGTGAGCAAGCAGGCTGCCAAGTAGAAATGCAGGATATTAGTCAGCTCTTCATTTCTGCAAACAAATATATGACACATGCATCTTAAAGGAGGAAAGGTTTATTTTGGTTCTCGGTTTCACTTGATGGTCACTTGATTTACTGCCTCTGGGCCTATGGTAATGCAGAAATATCATGGTAGAATATGTAGCAGAGGAACATTGTTCACCTCATCACACTCAGAAAGTGCAGTGAGAGAGAAAGGGACCAAACAAAGGTATAACCTTTGAAGACAGGTGCTAGTGGCCTACTTCCTGCAATAAGCTCCACTTCTCCATGGGCCCTTCTGCTATGAACTCATCATTGGCTCACCCACGGATGACACTGAAGCCTTCGCACTCCTCTCTCTAGGCATCTCTTAATCCAATAAGTTGACAATCCAAATTAAACATCACAGTTCTCCCAAGACATACTTTTCAAATATTTCCAATCTTTCCAATAGCCACATCTCAGTTACTGAAGTTAGAAATAGACATCATACATGATATTTTCCTCTCCCATACCCTCCACATCCAAATTAAGTGTCTTCCAAATTCCCCTCTCCTTTCACTCCCACTGTTAATACCTTTGCTCAGGACACCATTGCTTTCCCTGCAATTATAATGATAACCTCTCAATTCTGCCTTTCTACTAAACCCTATTTCTTACAGTTACAGTTCTTACAACCTATGTTCTAGCCTTTCCTAATTACTTATGGCTCCCTACATGGACCATGCTCCATCTTTCTTCGGGGTTTACACACCTTTCCTAAGTCTTACTCCTTTGCATCCTCAAATACAAGTTTAAATATAAAAATAAGTTTAAATAAACCAGTAATTATGCATGATACTGTAAGAAATAAAGCAAAGATCCTCAGAACACAGAAATGTTGCATTTGAAATTGTTCAGGAAGACTTCCTAATTCTGTGTGCACTACCTGATCAAAACACTTTCTGTTGATGAAGGTGATACTTTCTCATGTTTTGAGATTTGGGAAAATCTTCTATTATGATCTATGCACAAAACTGTGTAAAAGCTGGATTACTATTATGTTGATTATGTCGATTGTTCACTGTCTAAGGATGCCCAACCCAAACAACTACCACATATGGAAATCCAGCCTGCACGCTAATCAACAAGCTTCGAGTCACCCTGTGGAGAGGACACTATTTTCTAATCCACACAAAGGTACTATAGAGGTGTTATAGGTCCTGTTAAAAAAGATTAAGCTCAGACACTATCAAAGTTCAAGGTAGCCCTAGAAAATAAAGCTTCTGAATTACATATTCCAAGAATCCCACAGCATCTTATCAGTGTGAGAATACACCATCCTGCCTTCTAACCATCATCACTTAGAGCCTGAACCATCAAGTGGACCTACTCAGACCATGACTACAACAATTTATTCTTACTTAGGGCTTTATACCATATAGAACAAACAATAAAGATTATACAAGTCTGCTTGAGGCTGGAGAGTAAACAAAAACAAAAAAAACAAATAAACAAAAAACAGCCTCTTCAAACTTGCTCAGTTCCATGTTCTTTGAGTACACTTCTGCCTTTGGCCAGTGGTACCATGACTCAACTTTTAGAGAGCACACCTCTCCTAGAACATGGCCAACCCCTTATATATCAGCTGGAAGAACAACTTCCAGGATCTAGTTTCTACATGTATAAGAATTATACATGTTTGCTTCTACATGTATAAGAATTAAGCTGAAATCATAAAAGTATTGAAATAAAATGCAATGGTGATCTTCATGACCTCACCTTTGGCAATGGATTCTTTACTGTGACACCAAAAACAAGAGTCACAAAAGAAAAAGTAAATCAGACCTCATCAAAACTAAAACTTTTGTGTGTGAAGAAACATTATTAAGAAAGTAAAATGCGAACCTAAAGAATGGGATAAATATTTGTGAATCACATCTGTTAGTGTTTTGTGGCAAGACCATATAAACAATTCTCAGGTTCATGTAGGAGCAGAAGGTCCAACTTCATTCTTTTACATGAAAATCTAGTTCCTTCAGTACCTCCAATGAAGAGACCATTCCTTTACTGTTGAATGAATTCACCAGTCTCGTTAAAAATACCACCCGGCCCTTAGACATATAGGTTTACTTTCAGAATCTCAATTCCATGCCATTGGTCTCTGTGTCTTTCCTTATGTCCGTTATGAGTTTCTGAGTTACTGAATTAAGAAAGCCTGAAAGCCACTAGGTATATAAACTATCGCTACCATTTATAACACATTTGTATAATCCTGGTGGCCTAAAATGTGTCTCTCTAGGTACCAGTTTCCCTCTAACATCTGATTTCATGCTCTGCATCGAAACAAAGGTCTTCAAAATCCTATTTGTACTCATTGTTTGTACTTTTCCCTGCTCCGCTCTTTAGTGAAGCTGCCCTAATAAGGTTCTTGACACAAGCTCCTAAAACTCACCCAATTTCCTGAGCAACAGGATGATCAGTGTGTCTTTGTTCCATTTGGTCTCCATCTCTCATGCTGACAGAGTTTCTAAACCCCTGGAGTTGTCTGAGGTACAGAAGAGTTTTGTTTGCCAATGAAGCACACTCAGTCAGCCACTCGGATGCTTCAGACTGAGTGTTGGAACCAGAGACCATGATGTGATTGGAGGATGAGAACTTTCAGCTGTACTCTTGGCCTCCAGGTGGCATAGTGGTCCTGAAGACCGAGTTAGCCACCAAAGCCAGTGGCAGCTGTAGCTTTCTATAAACCAAGAGATGTAGGTAAGTTAATGCCGGGTTCTCCAAGCCTTTACAGCAAACTATCAGGCCTGGGGAGGCCAGCCTTTGGAACTCTGGGTTTTTAGCTGGCCTGTGGGATTACAGAAGGCCCAACACCTGTGGCTGGCACATGACGTGTCGAGCAGTGCTTTCTTTTGAGATTGTGTAGTTAGCCTAGGAAGTCTGAACCGAATCTGGGTAGGTAGTTTCTGGATTGAACCAAATGACTGGATATCCAATTGGTGTCCAAAGAATTGGAAAATTGTTTGAAGAAAATTTACATTTAGAGTCACATTTAGAGTCAAAAGTTCAGAGTAAAAACTACCAACTACAGATATTACCATGGTCAGTCAGTTTCTCAGCACATTCAGTTCTCTACTCCAATCCTCTCGACTGGCTCTTATTCAGCTTACTGAACCTTTTTTACTAGGATGTCCCAGGACTTAGAGTTTTCTGTCCTTTAGCAAAATTCACTCTTGAGATGATCTTATCAAATTCCTTGTTGTAAATACTATGTATAGACTAACAGTCCTGACTCTATAGCTCTGATTCCAAGTTCTTCTTTGAATTCCAGATTTGTATGTCAAGATTTGTTTACTGGACATCACTAACTGGAAGCCAAACTGGTATCTCAAATGTAATCTTTCCCAAACTAAAGTCCTACATTCCTATTTCTACTTCTACCTTCTTTCTCACTAGTTCTTATCTCTGTAAATGACAATTGCTGCTCTGTAGGGTGACTGTCATTCTTCCCAACCTCTCTACCCCCACTTCAAAGTCATAAACAACTCTTACTGAACTACTTCAAACTAGTTTCATTCTAGTAATTTATCTTACAATGCAGCAAGCAACCATAGTTCCTCATTTTAAAACTTCTATCAAATGGTGTCATGCTTTTGCACAGAAATCCTTAAAAAAATTCCTTCTTCAGAAGAAAACCCTGGTACTTCTCCTTGAGATTAGTCTACTCTAAACTGTCAGAGCTCCTTACTGTCCCTCCAAGGATTTGTGCTCATTTATTTTCCTGCTTGAAACAGTTTTCCTACTTTTTTCTATGGAATGTTCTCCTCGTGTTATTCAAATATCTGTTCAAACATCACCCAAAAAGAGCACCTGAAAGAGTTGTCCACTCCCCACCACTCTCGATTCTTTATGCTGCTTCTTGTGTTTTATAGTGGTCATCACTACCTGAAGTACAGTTTTTACTATCTGTTTTCCTCATTGGAACATAAGTTTCATATGTGTACAGAATTTATTGTTTATTGCTGTAATCTACATGCATAGAACAATATATGCCATAGTGGAAGACTTCATAAATATTTATTCAATTGATAAATAATTACTTAATCCCCTATTATGTAATCATTATCTCAGTCAACCTTACAACCATTTAGTGATTAAATGCTTGGGCACCAGTGTCAGGATGGTTATGGGTCTGATGCTAATTATTACATTAGGTTTGAGTTAAACAAATTTCTTTTGTGTGTGTGTGTGTGTGTGTGTGTGTGTGTGTGTGAGACAAGGTCTCCCTTTGTAGTTCAGGCTAGCCCTGAGCTCACTATGTAGCACAAGCAAGCCTCAAACTCAGCAATCCTCCTGCCTCTTCCTCCCCCATGCTGGGATGACAGGCATGAGCCACCATGCCCAGCATTGTGTGTTTAGTTACTGGGGACTGAACTCAGGACCTTGTGCTTCCCAGGCAGACACTGGAACCACTGAACTAGATCCCCGCCTCCAAGTCAGACCAATGTCTTAACCCATCTAATCTTCAGTTTTCTCATCTATATAATAGAAAAAATATACATTTTGTAGTATTATGAAAATGTAAAGACTGAGGTATGAAGAGCTTTGGACAATACTTAAGAGTAATTTAGTATTAATGCAGATAAGAAAAAGAGAAAAGGGTGTAAAGCCAGACATATAAAAACACAGACTTTGTAAAATACAGAGCTCTAATCCTGGAAAATTTACTTATTTGTGTTTCATTACTCTTGAATCTAAATATATACAAATAGCTTTACCATCATTTGTTCCTAAAGAAGAAAAGAAAACTTTTGTTTTCTAATTTTTGAGAGCCTATTATAAGATCCTGTTTGCTGCAGTGGGTATTATTTTTCATTCTTAAGTATTCCCACAAGAGTCTTTTGACTAAAAATTTATAATCTGCTCAGGAACAAAAACCATGTGTTTTGATGACAAAAAGAACTGAGATTGTCAAGGAAGTGCAGGCAGCATGGAATCCAGGTCTCCTCCTGAGTGAAGGCCACCCGCTCCTTCCCCATTGCCCTCTGGATGGCACTGTCTTCACCTTCACCCTCGTCTGCGAAAGCAAATGTGTGACAGTGACTGACCACGATCCGCCTCCTAAGTGTTAAGTACAGTTTAAGTTCCTCACTTTGCTTTCTCGGAGCAAAAGTGCCCAGATCATCTTTTGGGAAGCGAACCCAAGCTCTTGCAGCCCCTCTCATCTGGTTTGCACACTGTGAACGCTGCCTCTGGGCACAGCATGGAGAGCTTTAATTGAGAGCAAACACACTTGGCTTTTCCTTATCATGGGTTCAATAACCAGACTCAAGAGTTTGTACAGGGAGAAAAAATGCAGATAATTTTTTCCAAAGCTTTTTTGTCTACTTTTACAGTTTTTCTTTTAAAAGCTACATTCATTTTGTTAGATTATTTATGACCTCTGGAGCGAACTAACATGAAGCATTGGTGTACATGGATACTGTCGTGTGTTAAAAGAAACACACTCACAGTGGGACTGTAAGGACAACACTTTAAGGTTGAATTTCAGGGTTCACTGGGGTAAGCGAGTGATTCATAGGGATAATGATATTTTCCATTCAACATGGGAATTCAGGGATTACCCTAGGAGAAGTGCAGGGAAAAGTTACATGTCTCAACTTTTTATTTTAATGAGGGTAAATTTGCAGGGATGTCAAGAATTGGATGGTCCATTTGCCAAATCTCTGTTTTACATATGCACTTTTTTTCCGTCAAAATGGTGTTGCCAAGAGTCATTCCTGCCCCCGGTAAGATGCCAGCACTGTCCGAAGAGGTTGCTCATCGTGAGAAAGAGCTGGTTTGAGCTGCGACTGCGCTGCTGTTGGAAGCATTCCGATTTGGAAGCCTCTGTGAATCACAGAAATAAAACTGTATGACATTCACCATCACTTAACCCGAGGACACCCCTCCTTCTATTTATGGTAACTTCAAGATGTTGTTTGAAACAACATCTGGACTGAAAAATTTTTAAAAGAATACATCAGTTATAATAGGGTTGTGACAAAGACCTTGTCTTTACTGGTTTCACTCAAAGGCTGGGAATTCCCACTTGGGATTCTGTCTCCTGGAGTGAAAGCCCCGGGCAAAACTCTCTCCGCCTGAGCACCCACATTAGAAAACCAGGAATTATAATACTCACCACAGAGCGATGTTCTCAAGATGTAAAATCCTAGCCTCACACCCATTTAGTGCACACGGCATGGGGAGCAGAGGCACTCAGTAAATGAGCATCGAAGGGAAAGAGAGTGCCAAGGTTTGTAAGGAAGCATTCTCCTGCCTGCCCTGCACTTCCGCTCATAAACTGTCTTACTTTGGCGACCATAACTTTTCAGTTTCTGTGTCTTTAATTGAAATGATGTACTATCGTCTCACAGGTATGTGTTTAAACACACAGCCGAAATGCTTACCACAAGGCCTGACCCGTTGTAAATGTGCTGTCCATCGGGCTTCTGCTTCTAACTCATTACTTCTTGAACACTTGTAAAAACAAAAATTACATTTCAGAAAAATCTTCTGTGAGAAATATTCATTGTCCGATAAGGCTGAAGATTGCTGAGGAGCCCTCGGGGCTTTGCAGAAGCCTCTGGAGCAGCCCAGCACCTAGAACAGCGGCCTCCATTTTGCACAAATTGGGTTCAGCTCCAGCTAACCCTGCTCCCTCCACCAGTCTGATGGGCTCTTCCTTTGTTTGCTGTTTCCCTTCACTGCTTCCTCACCAGCTCAGCAGATCCCAACTTCATGGACTCAAGGCAGCTCCTGCTCTCAATCCCTAGTCTTCCTGGGGCCCAGGGTTGTTTTATCTTCCAGGCATAGTTTGCTTAACTATTTTCAGCTAGTTCACAATAAAATATATGGATTTGCACATACCAAGCCCAACATCAGTGCAAGTGCCCAAGAAGCAGAGATCAGAAGCAATAGGCAGAGAAGAGACAGAAGTCATAAGGAAGACACAGTTTGATCACAAAACTTTCTACCCCCAAAGAGTTTCTAGCTGTCCCTGCACTTAGGGAAAGAAATGGCTTTTTGAAAAGCAAGATCCCTCTATTCAGCAACAGATTAATATGTGCTAATCAGTATAGAATTATTTAACTCATAAGGAACTTCTGCATACATGCATTTTTTTCAACAAACATGTAGAGGGGAAGAATAATAATGCCTGACTGCTCTTAGACACTTTCCATACTTCACAGTTCTAAGCACAGAAAAATAATCATCATAATGGGAAAATAAAGGTTTTACAATCTCTTCCAAGCAAACTGAGACAGAGGAGTTAACTAATACATCCGAGTCATTCAGCTAGTAAGTGGCGAGAACCAGATACTTATGTACGCAGAGTATGTTCCAAAGAGAGAGGCTACAAAAGTAATATGATCTACTTCACCGCTTCACAAAGTCTACGTTCCTGTGAAAATGTCGGTCAAAAAAACCAAGCAAGTTATTTCATTAAGATCTGCCAAAAGGTCAGAAAATGAAATTTTAGGGCAGGGGATTTAAGATTTAGCTCAAGTCGTACACATCTACCTTAGAAGCAGAGTTCAATCCACAGAAAGAAAGAAAGAAAGAAAGAAAGAAAGAAAGAAAGAAAGAAAGAAAGAAAGAAAGAAAGAAAGAAAGAAAGAAAGAAAGAAAGAAAGAAAGAAAGAAAGAAAGAAAGAAAGAAAGAAAGAAAGGAAAATGAAATTTTAAAATATTGTAGGAAGTAGCTTTGGTACAGTGACTGTTATCACCTAAATTGTATTCCCTCACCTTGAAATGTGACTGTACTTGAGGAAGGATCCTTCCAAGAGATAACTAAGGGAACTCAGAGATTATATAGTGGACCCATGGTCTTACATCACTCGTGTCCTCCTTAGAGGAGGATAATACATCAGCTCCTAAGCCAAGGAGAGAGGATCTCAGAGGAAACCAGAGATACTGTGGCTTCAAGCCTCTGCCCTCTAGCACTGCCAGAAAACCAACTGTGGTTGTTTGCGTTGCCCAGTATGTGATGCTGTGTCAGAGTAGCCTGAGCAAATTGATGCAATGGGCAGGGGAGGGCTTGCTTGGAAGTCAGGGAAATCAAAATTAGGAGACAGAGATTGAAAAACGTAGAAGAGAGTTCCAGCAGAGACAAGCAGAACAGAGGTCTTGAGGGGAAAAGAGAAAGCTGTACGCATTCTTCTGGTTCCAAGAGTCCACAAAGCTCCCTCATTAAGTAATTACTCCAAAGGCACTTTATAACCTGTGAAGCTTTATTTTCAATCAGTCACATAAGAAGCACAGAGGAGGATACAAATGCTTCATTGTCTAGATGGCAACTAAGGTGCCAGGAATGTTAAGCGACCAGTATAAACTCGCATGGTAACAAAAGCCTGAAATTACACCCAATTCCTCTAATGCTAAAGCAAACCTCATTTCCTTGCACCAAACCTTCCTCCTAGCCAAAGACATCACAGGTAAATGGCTCTAGGAACTTTTGATACCTCATTATAAAAATGTGTCATGAGGGAGCCAGGGATTTAGCTCAGTGTTTCTGATGTCTGCTTTGCAAGCACCAGGTCCAGAATTTGATTCCTGGTAACCACATACCACAATGCCGGGAGTGGCATCTCATGCCCTTAATCCCAGCAATCAGCACCACATACCACTATGCCTGGTATGGTGGTTCACACCTGTAATCCCAGCACTCAGGAGGCAGAGGCAGGAGGATTGCTGAGTTCAAGGCTGGCCTGGGCTATACAATGAGCTCAGGGCCAACCTGAGCTATAAAGTAAGACTCTGTCTCAAAAAATAATGTGTTAAAAGAAATTATATCTTAAGGAAAATCTAATATTATTAGCTTGAGTCATGTAAGGAATCTTATGGCATCTCTGCTAAAACAGAAGGCCAATTAAGAATTGAGAAATTAAAATCAGAATAGAGAGCCTTCTGAATACTCAGTTTTCATTTCTTTACATCCCATTTCTGTCCAAAGTAATGACAGCAATATCTTATGGTATTTTTAAATTTTGTGATCTCATTCACATCACAAATGAGATGTGCTAATGGTTGTAATCACCCACTATTTTGACCTGTGAGACACATTCATAACCCAGAAACCTATGGATTGTCTTCAAAATAGTTCTGAGATTAACTGCAGCCTTTGAAGAATGGAATCTCAACAACTACCTACAGTGCTTACTAGCAGGGCATGGGAAATAGTATAGACAAGAAAGAGTTCCACGTAACACATGTGCTCTAAGTACAAAATTATAATAATTAGAGATGGCAAAGCCTGAGCCGTCTATCTCCAGGAAGGTCAATGAAAGATTATGGAAATGTTTAGTCTAGGCCTGGTCCCATTCTTCTAATGCCACATGAAATGAACCAAACTATATATGCTTTCATTCACAGACAATGGCATGACCTAATCAAATGCAGTTTGCACATTTTTGTACAGTGTCATGACCCATAACTCTATCACATTTCACATCAGCTCTTCCCCTCTTGGGTATTTGGGGATCCAAATGCTGATTATCAATTAAGCTATTCAACAGATATATTTGGGGTTTCTTATGGGGAAAACACTCTTGAGCACAATAAAGTTTATAAAAATAAAGATAAGACAAAAGATTGCCCTCAAATGAAAATCTGTAACATAAAATGGCATCTATAGCTATACCTATAATTCAAGGAAGAATTTGGTGAATTATGGAGAAAAAATTGAGGAGTAAAGGGGAATTCAAGGTTCAAATTCCCATTATATAACAATCTCAAATCTACCCACAAAGTTGAAAGCCGAAGAAGGAAATGAAATAATGTAAAAGAAGAGTAAGAAAGTTGAGAAAAAGTATAGAAGATGTGAAAAAAGTGTGGGTAGTACAACTTGACTGGGGTGAGAGTATTAACCAACAATAAAGTCCAGTTAACAGAAAAGCAAGGATTTGTGGTGGAATGAGAGATATTGTGACTTTCCCCAGGAACACTGTTAGCCTGTGTACATAGCAAGACAAAAAATTAGCAAAATTGCAAAAGTCAAGGCAAAAAGAGAACAGGGAGTTTTGAAACCAAGATTAAGAAGAAAGACAGTGAATTCCATTTTTCCCATTATCCCTCCCAAACCTAATTGTGGCTGAATGTTTTTTTTAAGATCAATAATAATCAAATCTTACCAACTCAAAATAAAGATCCAAGCCAATTGTTTTCTCCATGAAAGTAGGGCAGATTAGACGTGACTGATAATATAAAAATGTATGGTATTTAAGAACATTAGGTTTAGCCAAGTTTTGCACCATGTTTATCAAGTTATGAACCAAATTCTGAAGTAAGTTAAGTTCCACTGGCCTGGTCCTTACTCTGTGTGAAAGGCAGCTGATAAAATAGAAAGAACTCAAGTTTAGAAGCTGAAAAACTCAAAGTAGAAAGTTGCTAATATTTATTAGCAGTATGATATGAAAATTTATGTTTCCACTATGAGTTTGTCTTCTTAGAAATAATATGATTACATAGACGCACTGAAATGATATATTTGTTTCAACATTGTTTATTAAAGGCCTATAATACGTCAGGAACTATGTGAGGAAGTGAAATTTAGAAGACAAATATGTCTCTGTGCTGAGAGAATTCGAATCTAGCAGAGTCAACAGGTACATCAATAAGAACAATGCAAAAAAGAGGAGTGCACAGAAGATGTGGATGGAATATACAGAACGTATAAATAACTACTTTTAAAGATGTTCAGGAGGTAGGCGTACAGGAACAATTTTCTGGAGAAAGTGACTTTAATAACTGTAAATACTTGATAGATCTGCTCACTTCCTTACACATAAGACCAGAAAAACCTGAACACCGCTGTGTTGGAAAGATTATTCCAGGAGGTGGGGTGGGAGGAGAGGTGCTCTGACACTGCTATGATTCCTATGTAGTTTCCCCTCTTTATTCTTTTCTAGAGCTCTTGAATTGTAGAGCTAGAAAAGACCTCAATGATCTCAATCCAAAACTTTAACTTTATGCTTGAGAAAATCAAAACCCAGAAAATCTGTGATATTTATGTCCATGGTAACAGCAGACCTCGGACAAAACTAAGACTTCTAGTATTTCCATTTTGTAGACTGAGAAACAGGTGCACATGTGTGTCATACATGATAAGAAGCCCTCTATTGCCTGGCAAGCTAAAGGTCCTGAGTTAGATCCCCAGTAACCACACACCATGGTGCCGGCCATAGTGGCTCATGCCTGTCAAACTTGCCTGGGCTACATAGTGAGCTTAGGGCCAGTCTGAATTACAGAGTGAGACCCTATCTCAAAACAAAAATAAATATTAAAAATTTTAAAATTTTTTTAAAAAGAAGAAGCCCTCTAGAAATGTTTTTGGCAGAGCATGATGGTTATCTTAGGAGTGCTCACGACTCTTCTTCTGAATTGACAGTTGAAGTCTCACTTCCCTCTATCATTTGCCTTTAGTTTCCTGAAAATTAGACTAAAGAAAAGTAATAGAAAATGATAAACCATCAATCATTGCTCATTTGACTATTTCCTTGAGATTATTTGACATTTTTTTTATAGACCCTAAACGTATTCCGAGTGGTGTAGCAGTGACGTAGCAATGGCTGGGCCTGTAGTTGATATAACACATTGCGCACTGAAAAGACTTTATGCAAAATTCCTACATCTTTAACCTACAGATAAGCACAGATCTCCTCGAATCTTGATCCCTGACCCATAAGGAAAGCAGACTGGTTCTGTCGATTGTTTGATGTCAGAGATACCTATCTCATTAAAATCCAGGCTTCTTTGATGATTGTGTTGTCTGAGTAAAAGCATACCCAGGGTGCTCTTTAGAAATAATTGTGAGCCAAGAGTGTTTCTTATTTTGTCTTTAATCCTCCCTTTGTGACTACATAAAATATTTGTCTTAAAATACTACTACTTTCAATGATTTTAAGCCAACTTTTAAATGAGATCTTAAAATATTTGTTTTGATTCTGCAAAGAGAATTTTTAAAAACAGGTAAGAGAAATTTAGAACTTTAAGTTACTTAAGGTTAAATTAAGTTTGTTCTTTTTAAAAAATTATTTAAAGGGCTAAATGGTTTTTGTTCGTGTTTTTGATCTTGGCCTACACTGATCATGGTTGTGTGGAAATTCGCTAGATACTTCTGAACTGCAAAATTCACTCTAGCTCAGAAATAGTTGACTAAAAACAAATGTAAGGCTTTTTATTTTTAATGATACATTTATTTATGCATGGTACAGCTTCATAACTGAAAGAAAAAAGAAAGGAAGAAGTTGTGCTCAACTGGTCCAAAACTCTCCTTCAGCCTCTCTGTAAGGGAGGTTTACAAACTTGGGCATTTATTTTTGTCTCAAGTTATAAAATCCTATACGTTCTCCTGTATACAGAATAAAGAAATTTGTGTATTTCTAAACGTTATGTAAATGATCCAAAATATTTATGTTCTCCTCCTGCATGTTTGGGAATGTTCTTTCACAACTGAGCAGGTCAAATGGTATTTGAGAGTTTTTGTTTTTGTTTTTGTTTTCTTAAAAGAGCTCCTGGTTCATTCCATAGGGAGGGAAACATGTTCCTTGCATCTTGGTTGGTACCAAGCTTCTCACCAGGTTTCTCATTTATTCACATAAAGGAATTAATTGAAGAGAGAAACAATCTGGTGTTTAATTATGTAAAATAGAAGCCAAACTATCAAGGCTGAAGAAAGATACCTAAAAGAAAGTAAAGCATATTTTCAATTAGTACAAAGGAGAAAAATGCTTATTTCCTCAAAATAAAGGGGGCTACTCAGCTATACTCAGTGCTGTCTAATTCAAGGCTGTTTGCACTTTTCGGTTCTGTTTTTTTTTTTTTTTAATTCCCATCCCACTTTTGGAAAAGGATTTATTCATAGTAAAGGATAAAGGTTACTGAATAAGACTATTACAGAAGGCATGTAATTTAAAGTCATTATATACTACATCTATATAATTTCTATAACTGTTTAGTATAAATAACAGAAAACACTTCAGCATGTTGGCTCTGTGTGTTTCCCCATTATACCATTTGTAAGTTACAATCATTCGTTTTTAGCCTAAACTTTTCCTTGTACGTGGTATTAAAAGCCACAGCTACACTGGAATATACTTTATCCAAGGGTCATCTAGAAGCTTAAGCTCACAAAACCAACCATGCCTCAGAAGCTCATTCCTGTAATTATTTCTCTCACAACTTCCAGAACTTGTTATGAGCATGCTATTTCTTATATTAAAACATCACATATCTAGGGAACAAGAAAATCTAACAAATATGCTGTGGTCCGCCAGTGTATTTTTCACATTCCCAATTCTCAAAAAGAGAACAAAGTTTAAGTGCCTTGTAAAAAGTCTAGCAATATGAAATGTTATTTTTTTTCAATATCTCATCCCATGTAGCAGGCAACCGGGCACCTCTGTGAATTGAATCTGCCAAATAAAAGACTGAGGGAATACATGAAGTTTTTAAAGTCCACTGCAAACTATGTGTTCATCAGGCATCTTCTGATGGGGCTTAACTCACAGTATGACCTAAGCTTTTACCTGCATTGGGCTGGGTTGTATACTATGAAGAAAACTGAAACTGCAGCTAAAACATTTAGGTTTGAGTCTATCCATTGATTTACGTGGTCTACATCAGCTACCTAAACTTCTCTGAGTTCTCATTTCCTTTTTTTTTCATTATTAAATGAAACTTCAAGAGCAGTTGGAAATTTAGAAGCTTCATAAAAACAAGTAATTACTATTGTTATTATCAAGCATTTAAAAAAGGATTCTTGGCTTGGGGAGAAGCTATTTATTATATTTATTGTATAGTTAGAAACAATTCAATAGCTCAACTTGAGGCTAAAATCTACAACCATATGAATAACTTTAGATATTGTCTTTGCTAAAACCAGTCCACACAGCACAAAACAGGATGGAGCAAGGCATTTGTACGTGAAAAGCTTCAGAGAGCCAAACTCAAACAAGGCTTGACATCCTCATTGTCAATTAACAGGCTAGAACTTTGTTTCTTGAGAATTGCTTCCATTTTCTCACTGGTTTGGAAAACCCAGTCATTGGTTTGATAATTGTTGCTTCATTTGTCCATTACTGGGAAGCTTGCCTATTGTATTCATCGCCTCTTCATTGCTAAGACAAAACCCTAACACATACAACCCAAAGAAAAAGGTTTGTTTTGGGTCATGGGTTCAGTCCACCGTGAGCCATTTCTCCAAGGCAGAAACATCATGGCAGCAGGGCCTGGCAGAGGGAAGCTGCTCACCTCAGAGCAGCCCGGAAGCAAAGAGAGAACAAGGAAGCCAGACAGAAGAAGGGCCTGGGGGCGGCGTGTCCCCCTCTAAATCACGGCACACCTTGCCAGGGGTCTCTGCCTCCCACAGGCCCAGTCCTCACAGCACCGCTGGGTTAACCCACGGATATAGCAGGGCCTGACTTCCACTTTCCCCTCAGGCCCCAGCTCTGAGCCTGCTATGCTGGGATGCCTACATCTTTGGGGGACTCCTCACACTTAAACCACAACAGCTGCCATCTTCCACCTAAACTGTAGTTAGAACCAAATATGCTGAAAGTCACACTTTATAAAAATTAAGTAACTTCTCAGGACAGGAGAAGTCTGTAAAAACATTCTCTCCTCTCCTTCCTGTTCCTAAATTATACACTAACCAATATTTTTAAAACTTGGGCTGGGGATGTAGCTCAGTGGTAGAGCCCTTGCCTAGCATTGTCAGGACTAGGTTTAGTTGATAGTATCAGGGGAAATAAAATTGTGTTTGATCATATGCCATCAGCAAACAGCAGCAGTGCCTGTTAGAGGTTTAAAAATCTAGGAGGGAAAATTAAAAGCTTACTAGAAACAGGAAATATTTTGATATCCTAGAAAATATTGTGGTGATTTTTACTGCAGGACAAACAAAAGTGGTATAATTAAACACATATGAAATTATTGGTAGAGGCTCAATGGAACTTCTCTAAATTATTAACATCCTCAAAGACATATGTGCATCAAGTCCAGTATAATGTGAAAGTGTTCTAAATTCGGATACCAAAGAACACTCCATGTAAACTAATTGGCTCTTTATACAAAACTATGAAGAGATTACAACTTCTAGAACAATAACTGAGCTTTGTGCCTTTTAGCACCTAATCTGAATATATGTTCATAATTTATTAAATGGCTGTATGTGAATAAAAGATTTAGCTCAGTGGTTCCAGTGCCTGCCTAGCAAGTGCAAGGTTCTGAGTTTGATCCTCAGTAACCACATACAACAATACTGGGCATGGTAACTCATGCTCACCAGCAATCAATATCACATACCACAGTGCCAGGTATGGTGATTTACACCTGTAATCCCAGCACTCAGGAGGCAGAGGCAGGAGGATTGCTGTGAGTTCGAGGCTGTCCTGTGTTACATAGTGAGCTCAGAGCCAGTCTGAACTACAAATAAAGAAAAAATGGAGGAAGAAAAGGCTCATCTATATCCCCAAATGTATGAGCAAGCACTCTAGACAGAAGAGCAGTTTGTTTGGGGGAACATTACCTCCAGTCACTGGTCTTGGAAACATGTACAAGGACCACCCCAGAGAAACCTAGTGCTGGCAAACTGCCCTCTGGTCCAACACTCACAAAGCCACTGACCCTGTCTTTGACTGGTGGCAAAAGGATTGGCTTTACTACCTGTTCTCCAAACACAAGCAATGGAACAAGGAACAAAAGTGGACCCGAACAGTGAACCTAGGACTGTCTTGGAACTCATAGTCTGGTGAAACCTAACTCTCAGCTCCTGGCATCTCTATCCTCAGGCCAGAACAGAGATGGGGCCTCGAAGCCTGCCCCAGGGGAACCTGGAAGCCCTTTATTCCCAGCCATCCCCTGACTCGCTCTGACTCCAGCCAGCACTCTCTGTGACTGGTTGTGGTATCTCAGGCCACGAGTTTACCTCAGTAGTAGGTAGCTCATGGCAGCATGCGTCTTGGTCCTCCCCTGTGCTGCGCTGGTCTCGGAGCAGTATGCTCTGGCTGTGATCCACTCATAGCATGAGTGACCAAGGACCTGCTGTCCACCTTATTTCCTCCCCTAACATTAGGCAGCACAACAGGTACAGTGTAATTGTCTGCCAAGGGAAGAAGTGGTAGGTATCAAGTCATGCATAGCACACAAACTGGCCTCTTTATGGCAAGGCCCAGAGCTGGTCAGATTTCTGTAGTGCTTGAACGAGGGCTATTGACAGTAGAGAAGGCATCAGGGCCTATGCCAGCCCCGTGGAGGAGCGCGGGGGTGGACTACCCTTTTTAGGCACTCCTGCCGTTCATCCTAAACAATACACCACCTGGAGATTTGGGGGAAAACTCAGTGCAGAGTGCCCTCTAATGTTGAAACAGGGACAACACAACAATAATTAAAGTACAACACACACGAACTTATGGTATTAAGCGATGAAACAATGGAAGTAGCCACTGGCTAAGAAAAAAGTGAGAAGATTCCTTATGATTCTGCAGGGATAAGAGCAAACAACACCAGATTACCAATGCTGAAATTAATGCCTAATCTTTCAATGTGCCAATGATGTCAAGTGCTAACAAGTATACAAGCTTTCATGAGTCACAGCCTCACACAATAGAACAATAAGGCCCTAGAAACGAATCACATGGCCAGTGGTATCTGCAAGCTCTCATGGAGAATTCAAGCTAGCTACTCTAACAGAGACTCCAGGAGCTTCAAAAAAATACAGAGAGACAACTGGAAATATTAACAGATAAACATAACCAAGAGGCAGAAGTGCTTTTTAAAAATCCAAAGAGAAATCTGTATGCTTAAAAGTACAATGAGAAAAATTTAAAACATGACACAGAGTACCAATATTAAAAGAGGCTGAACAGAGGAAAGAATCAGTGAACTTACAGAAAAGCTGTTTGAAAATAAACATGTGAAGAAAAACATTAAGTTCACAGAAATTCAGGACAGAATTAAAATAGCAAATATTTAAGGTATTAGAGGTTTTTTTTTGTTTTTTGTTTTTTGTTTTTTTGAGACAGGGTCTCGCTTTTGTAGTTCAGGCTGGCTCTGAGCTCACTATGTAGTCCAGGCAAGCCTTGAACTCAGCAATCCTCCTGCCTCTGCCTCCCGAGTGCTGGGATTACAGGCGTGAGCCACCACGCCTATAAGGTATTAGAGTTTTAAAGGGGCTCGAGAATGAAAAGATACAGAAAATTATTAAAAAGATAACAGAAAACATTTCAAATGTAGAGAAAGATGCAAAAATTAGATAGAGAAAATTAAAAAGTAGCCATAAAAATTTGACTGAACCAAGTCTACTCCAAGTTATAAAATCAATTTCTTAAAAGAGGATTCTCATTGTGGCAAGACAAACAATGGAGAAGGGCATCTTAATTTTCCTAACAGAAGACTTCTCAGCAAAAATCTTCCAGATGTGGAGATGAAATTCTCACAGTACTAAAAAGGGAAAAACCGTCAACCAGAATACTGTACTCAGCCAAGATAACCTATGAATATAAAGGAAAGATAAAGACAAATCTTTGTAATAGTTTGGATAAAAAATATGGCCTGAAGTGGTCATGGGTTCTGAAGCAGAACTTTGGGAAGCTGATTGGATCTTGAAGTTATTATTCTCATTTATGAATTTACCCTAAAAGCTGAAAGAGGCAGCAGGTGCCTGTAATCCCAGCACTCATGAAGCTGAGGCAGGAGGACACCACAAGTTCAAAGCCAGCTTGAACTGCAAAGGGAGATTCTGTCTAAAAGAAAATAAATTTACCCATTGATGAGAAAGAAGTCTTATTACTATGTTTAGAGTAGGATGGCTAAAGATGATATTGATGTACTGTGCGTTTTTTAAAAGCTAGAAGAAAATAATTTTCAATATGTTTACCACAAAGGAATGATTAATATCTTAGGAGATGCATATGTTTACTTTGATTTGAACATTACACAATATATTGAAACATTGCATTGTAACTTAGAAATACTTAGACATCTTACATATCAGCTAAAAATTAAACAATTTAAAAACTGTAGCCTACATTCCTTATAAATGAAAAGGCAAAAATCCTCAAGAAAATACTGTCAAATCAAATCCAACAAGATATCAACTGTGACCAAGTGGGGTTTATTTAAGGAATGCACATTGATTTAACATTTGAAAAATCATTCAAGGTAATGCATCACATTAATAGAACCAGAAAAAAAATAATTGATGATCATTTCACCATATACAGAACAAAAACATTTTTTGGACAAAATCCAGCACCTTTTCATGGTAAAAATACCCACACACTGGGAATAGACAGACACGTTCTCAAGAAAAGCCTATAGCTAACCTCACATTTAATGGTGAAAGTTACCTTCCAACTAAGATCAGGAAGAAAACGGGGCTCTCTGCCGCTGTCCCCACACAGATTGTGGACATTTGTTAAGGTGTATACAGTAACATGAAAGGCTCTGGATGACCATGGGGAAATCGGCACACTTGTGCATGGCTGAGAGAACAGTAGAACTGTGTTCACCCTCCTTAGAAAAGTGTTTGCCCACTTCCAAATGTTGAAGATAAAGTAACCATAACACAGCAGTTGCATTTCTATGTATATAGCCAAGAGGAATCAAAGTATGCCCACAAAATCTTCTACACATGTTCATCACAGCCAAAAAACTGGAAGCAATCTAAACATCTCTTAACTACTGAGCTGATACTATAGTAAACCCACACAGTGGAGTATTATTCATAATACAAAGAGATGAGCATGTGTTTCCAGATATGCCATGACATACATGTCACAAAATGAAATACATGTGCTACAACATGGAAAAACTTTGAACATACTGTATGAAGGAGGTCAGTCACAGATGGCTACATATTATGTGATCCCTTTATTTATTTGCCTGTTTATTTTACATTACTAGGGACTGAACTCAGGACCTCACACAGAGAGACAAACCCCTGAGCTACTCCCTGCCTGTTCTCTTCCACTTGTATAAAATGTGTCACAGGGCAATCAGCAAATAACAGCTCAGTGAATCATTGCTGGGGTTGAAGGGTGTAAGGGAAGTGACTGCTGCATGGTACTGAATTTCCTTTATGATGATAAACATGCTCTGGAATTAGAGAGTGTGGGTGATTGCATAACTTTAATTATACCAAATAATCACTGTTCACTTTAAGATGATGAAGTTTAACTCAACAGGACCCTGTTTTGGAGTTTAAAATAAAATCTAAATAGATATAAGACACATTGTATAAACTTTACTTTCATGTGTATGCGTGTGTGTGTGTGTACTATATGATTATTTTATATTATTTTTTTAATTTTGAGACAGGTCCCAGGCTGGGCTTGAACTGGACATTGTCCCACCTCAGCCTCCCAGAGTGTTACCACACCTGGCCACTATGTGCTTTATATCTTAGTAAGGTTGTGACAAAAGTAATAATATCACAAAGAAATATACCCACATAAGGATTTATTTAAAAATCAAATAGGCACAACTAAATGGAAAGGTTTCCTATGTTCGTTCATTAGAAGAATAAATGTTGTTACAATGCCCATAGTGTTTAAAGGGATAGATTCCATTAAATCCTGATCAAAATTCCATTGCTTTTTCTGTAGAAATAGAAAAAAATCATCCTAAAATTCTCAAAATATATTTTAAAAATCTCCCTGAGGGCCAGAGGGTTAGCTCAGTGGTTCCGGCATCTGCCTTGCAAGCTCAAGATCCTGAGTTCGATCCCTGGTAACCACATATAATGCTGGGTGTGAAGACACACCCACCAACAATCAACACCGCATACCACAATGCCAGACGTGGTGGCTCATGCCTGTAATCCCAGCACTCGGGAGGCAGAGACAGGAGGATTGCTGAGTTCGCAGCGGCTTGCCTGGGCACCATAGTGAGCTCAGGGCCAGCCTGAACTGCAAAAAGCGAGACCCTGTCTCAAAAAAAAAAAAAATCTCCCTGAATAACTATAGCAATCCTGAGAACATGGAGGAAAGCTGGAGGCATCATAGTATTTGATTTCAAAATATACTACAAAAGTATAGTAATCAGAACAGTATGGTACTGAGGGAAAAATGGCACATAGACCAAAAGAACAGACTATGCTCTAGAAAGATATCCACACATTTAGTGAATAAATTTTTTGCAAATTTGCCAAGAACTCATACTTGGGAAATGGTAATTTCTTTAATAAATGGTGTTGGTAAAGCTAAAAATCAGAGGTAGAAGAAAATTTGAGTTTATCTCTTACTATGTACACAAATTGACTCGAAATGGATTAGTCTTGAATGTAAGACCTGAAACTGTAAAACTGTTTAAAGAAAACATAACAGATATTGGTCTCGGCAGTGTTTTCCTTAGCAAGCATGCAAAAACCATAGACAACAAAAAACAGATAGTTAGCACATCACACCAAAAAGCTTTTCACAGCAAGGGAACTTTCAGCAAAGTGAAAAGGCAATCTATGAAACAGAAGGAAATACTTGCTGATAAAGTGGTTAACATCTGAACTATGTAAAAACCTTAGATACTTCACTAGCGAAAAAAATTAAAGCAAGCACAAAAGATGACAGTGTACATTCTTTTTTGTTTTGTTTTGTTTTTTGTTTTTTTGTTTTTTGGGTTTTTTTTGAGACAGGGTCTCACTTTGTAGTTCAGGCTGTCCCTGAGCTCACTATGTAGCCCAGGCAAGCCTCAAACTCAGCAATCCTCCTGTCTCTGCCTCCCGAGTGCTGGGGTGACAGGTGTGAGCCACCATGCCCAGCACTGTATGTGGTCACTGGGATCAAACTCAGGACCTTGCGCTTGCAAGGCAGGCGCCAGAACCACTGAGCTAAATCTCCTGCCCGACAGTGTACATTCTTAACAGTAGTCTCACAAATGGTCAACAAACATATGAAAAAATATCATCATCATTAATGAAAGAAATGCAGATCAACACCACAGTGAAATACTGCAGCTTACAACCTGTTAGAAAGGATTTTATTTAAAAGGAAACCAAGACAAGTGCAGGAGGAAAGAGAACCACATGTCATGCTGCTGGAAATGTTCTTTGACATAGTCACTGTGGAAAATAATACAGAGCTTCCTCAAAAAATTAGAAGTAGACCTGCTATAGGAGCCAGCAGCCCTACTTCTGTACACTTACTCAAGGAAATTGATTCTGTAACCCCAAGAGCTGTCTGTGCTTGTGTGGTTATGGTAGTATCATCATAACAGCAAACATACAGAGTCAACTTTGGTGTTCACAAGTGGATGAGAAGATTAAAAATGTAAGACATGCCAGATGTGGTGGTTCACGCCTGTAATCCCAGGACTCAGGAGGCAGAGGCAGGAGGATTGCTGAGTTCAAGGCTTGCCTGGACTACATAGTGAGCTCAGGGCCAACCTGAACTACAAAGTGAGACCCTGTCTCAAAAAAAAAAGTGAGACATACTTTAATGAAATATTACTCAGCTCTAACAAAGAAAGAAGTACACTATGTATTAACAATGCAATGGTTAACCCTAGACTATTTTATGCTAAACCTGGGAAACTAGGTGTTATGTCATCTTACTCATATATCTCACTTATGTGAAACTCCAAAGATGACAAACTCAGAATGAGAGAGTAGTAGAAGGGAAGTTGCCAAGGAGATGGGGAAATGAGGCAATAGTGGTCAATGAGGAAGGTTTCAGTCATTCAGGTGAAGAAAGTTCCGGAGAGCAAGAGTGCAGCACAGTGAGTGTGTTGACGATACTGCGCTGTGTACTTAAGAGTCTGCTAAGAGTTACATCCAGAGTTTCACCACACCCAACATGACAATCACTACACTAGTGAGTTTCATTGCTGCACTCATTCAGCTCATGTCTGTACACATCTCCTGTACACCTATGTATTATCCACAGGCATCCTGTACAGTGATGCTCTCACAACGTGATAGTGGAGCTAAACATTTCTTATCACCTGGTGATATCATGCCCATCACGACTTCACAGGTGAGTGTAATGTTCATGTGCTTGTGGTGATGCTGGTATAAATAAACCTACTGCTGCCAGTCATACAAAAATAGGACATGTCGTATAATGCACAGTATAGAACACTTTATAATGATGATAAGGGACTATGTTATTGTGTATGTCTAGTATGAACAATTTTAGACATACTCATTCGTATTATTTAAGGAAATTACTATAAAAGAGTATTCCACGCTACACAGGAAGCAGCCTCGCAAAAGACCTCATCTCCACTTCCTAGAGGTCATGAGAAGGGACTGACCTGGACCTACTGGTCTGTGTAAGATCTCTCGCTGATACTTGTGCAGCAACAAGATCCCCTAACATTCCTCAGACTGCATTCCCTAACTAAGCAATGCATGATTATGGATCAAAACATCTCTTGCATGATACAAACATAGACAGTCTTTTTCAACTATTTCTCCCTAAAACTGGGACATGGGTGTGTTTGCTCCGAGAGTGGGGAGACATGCAACTTTCGTTTCCATTCTTGGCCCTCCTCAGCTGAGAGTCAGGCCTGCAAAAGTGGGGCCCTAAGTTTATATTCAAATGAATGTAGCTTTGGGACATACTCATAAGGGAAATATATAAGTCACAGGTCTGTAATCATCGTACCTTTTCTCTGGTATGAGAAACCGAAGATGTAAATGAGCTCTAGAATATATGGTAGGCATTGTGAAATAGAAAATATTCAAAGGAAAATGGGGTATAGGGGTAAGTAACAAGGGGAAGAAAAAATATGCTAGTAATAAAAAAAGGGAAACCAAGCTTATGTATATGGGCCGGGGGTTATAGTGTGGGTGGGGGAATGGGGGAAAAAATGAGAGTTAAATTGTGTCATATACTGGTACAAATTCTCAATATTGTGTGTGATCATGGTATGTATACATAATGTACCAATAAAGATTCAAATTTTTAAAAAAGCAGCAGGGAAGGAAACCAAGAGGGCCGCATGTCTCTAGCCAAACCCTTCTTCACCAGGGCACTGACTTATGTCTCGTTTTGCAGTGAAGCAACCCGAGAAGCAGAACACCATGGTTGAAGGAACATTGGCCTTGATCACGCAGAGACTCAGAGCTCTGATCATAACTTGCTGTCTGGCCTTGAACAAACCACTTCCCCCTGAGCGTCAGTAATTATATCTACTTTATGTGCCCCGAAAAGGAAGGGTGAAACTATGTGAGAATATGTACAAAAGGAAGGTCTTTAAAAGAGACAAACAAGCTCTGGGTCACTGCAAAGGGCTGGTAATAATAGTGTTTTCTTTTTTAAAAAAATATCAAATATCTTTTCCCATGAAAGCTCTAACCACACATTCTGTTTCCCTTTCAAACAAATATAAAATAAGACATCTTCTACATGGTAGTTATTTATTGCTCAAACAGTAATATTATATGCAAGATATTCCTTTATGGAAAAGAGAAATCCTACATTTTGGGTAAGTTGCCTGCAATGTGCGAATGTGAGACTTCGAATGAATTGTAGACTATCTCTCCCCATTAGTTACTTCCCCTGCAAAAAGGAAGACTTGCAACCCATTGGTCAAGGTTGTTGTGGCATCATAAAAGGTATATTATAAATGAGATTAGCTAGCAGAACACTGACCAATACAACTGTTCAAAATGGACCCCCTATACTATTACTTATACATTTCCTCCAATATCCTCCAATCCAGGAATTCTTAGTCTACATTCCATGATCTCTTTGCAACTGTGTGGAAACTTTTATGTATGCATACACATATGCATTCTTCTGGGAGAAAGTACATAACTTCCATTACATTTCAAAGAACAATATTTTAAAAATCACTTCAGGATCACCCTGGTTTGTGTTTCCCAAGATGGAACACAGTATTCCAGAAGTCTGTTTTCATGCTGCAAGCTACTTAACCAAAATGTAGGCTTTCCCTTTCCAGAAAGGAATGTCTTTCATGTAATAGCTAATAAATACTTGAACAATAAGTAAATAACTGCCCTGTGAAAGAATTTAGCAAGGTTGACACCATCTTTTCCCATGACACTGCTCCCTTCCACATTAATAAATTTGTTGTCTCTGTGCCCCAAATTCATTCTTTTTTATTTCTATTTTTTATTTTTTTGAGACGGGGTCTCGCTTTGTAGTTCAGGCTGGCTCTGAGCTCACTATGTAGCCCAGGCAAGCCTTGAACTCAGCAATACTCCTGCTTCTGCCTCCCAAGTGCTAGGATTACAGGCGTGAGCCACTACACCCAGCCCAAATTCATTCTTCACCAGCTGCTCTATAGTGACGAGTGCAACCTTAACACTGTCAGCAGAGCCCCTGCGGGGTTACCAGAGGAGAAAGGGCTAGTTGTATGTAGTTCTACTGTGTTCCACTCGAAGGCTTCCGCCAGTGAGCAGCTTCTATAGCACTGTCACCAGTAGAATGGGACACATCCCTATGAATAGCTTCTCTTGGTGCCTTACAAGATGGTGTCCTCAGTGCCCAGCTCCTGAATCACAGGAGGCTCAGCAGTACCAAATGGACAACATCATCTGGCACCACTCATGAAGGGCCTTACAATAACTGGCAAGGGTGGCACTTCCCTTTAACATGGTCCATGAGACATCACTAGGAATGTTTCACACCAGGCTCTAAGGTGGATCCCTGAACCACTGTCACCAGTGCCCATACTGCATATTTCCAGCAAGGCTTCTAGGCACAGGACCTCAGAAAACTCTTTCACTATTCAGTGAACTGCATCCTCTCCAAAAAAAAAGTCTATATCTCAGCCTAGAGTGGTAGAGGGCCTCTTCTTTGAATTCTATTTCTCAGCCCTCAGGAGAGTAGCTGTTCCACATATCTGTGATTCTAGTACTCTTCAGAGATCTCTTTACCTTCTTTTAGGTAATTCCTCATAATTCCAACCCCCACTTACAACTAATAACTCACAATATTAAACTTCTCCTTGTTCAAATTACCATGTGGTTTTGGTCTCCTGATTGGACTCTGCCTGTATAAAATGCAATCACAACTGATCCGTGAGTTGTACCCACAAAGAAGGTATTTTAGGATTGATTTGGTCATTCCCTTGAGCTTCACCAAAGCACTAACTTCTTTGCCAAAGGAAAACAGGATGCTAGTAATCCTTACATGTAGTGTATCACACTAATCAAGCTGCCACCTGTGGCTAACTGTAATAAAAACCAAAGTATATGTGTTAAAATCTTAAGTGGCTCATACTTTTGAACGTTATATCAATTGTGACAACACTGAGGATGACATGGGACAAAGAATGGTAGGTGACTTGAGTGCCTAATTCTCTAAAAAAAATAAGTTTAGGTTTATTTAACTCAAGCCTAAGTCACAGCCTAAGAGCCATAAAACTTTCATGACAGCCTTAAAAGAATTACTTATTCCTTGTTGCCAGGTGGCTGGTACTATGGAAAATAAAACACGAAAGTTAATTGTGTAGGTGACTGAGTGATAACAGTAGAAATGACAATTTTTTTTTTCAGACAGGGTCTCGCTTTGTAGTTCAGGCTGGCTCTGTGCTCACTGTGCAGCCCAGGCAAGCCTCGAACTCAGCAGTCCTCCTGCCTCTGCCTCCCGAGTGCTGGGATTACAGGTGTGAGTCACCACACCTGGCATTGCAATGTGCAGTTACTGGGAATCAAACTCGGAAACTTGCACTCTCAAGGCAGACGCCAGAACCACTGAGCTAAATCCCCCACCCCAGAAATGACAATTTTTTAAAGCATCCTTCATGAAAGTACTGATTAGGAAAGGATGAATTCAGAAACTTGCAAATGGGATATTCCATTGACTACAGATGAAATTGACGGTCTTGAAAACTTCAACGATAACATGTACCACTTTGATTCTGTTACCAGTGGAAATAATTCAGCCTCTGATATCTGAAAATATAGCCCTCTTACATTTCTAAATCTGATGATAATGCTAACAACAGAAGTTATTTTGAGAAAGAAATGATCATTTCCTCAAGGCTAATTATGAATAACCCCAGCTCCTATCCTATCCAGAAATAGTATGCTTCAAGAGTCAGATAAATACTGCAACCCAGGAAGAAACTGCTGACACACCAAAGCCCTGCAAAACTTTGATAATACAGATTTGCAGAAGCTATATAACTATGTTGAGTATCAGGTATACACTTGGAATGAAAAAATACTAAACCAACATTGCGGGTATACCCAAAGCAATGGCAATATAGGATACTCTGAAAAGTAAAAAGCCACTGTGGACTAATTCAACTTCTTTGTGATTAAATCAACATAAATCAAAAGCATAGGCAAGAACTGGGAGATATCAGAAAGGCAGAATTAATACCATAAGATTAAGATTCTAAAATAAATTATAAAATAAATGTCTTTAAATAACATGAAAGAAAAGACAGAAATCCTAACACAAAAGGACTACAAAAACAGAACATTAGAAAAGGAAGCAAACAGCACTTTAAGACATAAAAACATACTGTCAATAAAAATTTTCAATCTTAATTAGATATAATTAAAGAGAGACTCTAGGAGATGGAAAATAGCTCTGAAAAAATTACTTGTGATGCCCATGTGGGTCAGTTCTCCATCTCCGTGACAACATATGCAAGGTAAACAGCTTTAAAAGAGTGTTTCTGCCGGGCATGGTGGCTCACGCCTGTAATCCCAGCACTCGGGAGGCAGAGAGAGGAGGATTGCTGAGTTCGAGGCTTGCCTGGACTACATAGTAGCTCAGAGCCAGCCTGAACTACAAAGTGAGACCCTGTCTCAAAAAAAAAAAAAAAATAAAAGAGTGTTTCTTCTGGATCCCAGCCTCAGAGTTCCCATGCACAGTCACTTGGGTCTGTGGCCTTGGGCCTGTGGTGTATGTGACGGACAGAGGCTGTTCACCTCATGATAGACCATGAGTTAAGAAACAGAGAAGGGCTGGCATTGTGGCTCAGTGGTACAGTGCTTAACTAGCATGCACAAAGCCCCAAGTTTAATCCTAGTATGCACACACACACACACACACACACACACACACACACACGGGGGAGGGGCTCGAGTCCTAATATCCTCTCTCATGGCACTGCCCCAGGATCTTACTTCGTTCTACTTGGCTGTACCTCTGGAAGTCCCTGCCGTGTACCTCCTAGTAGCATTCCAGATTGGCAACCAAGATAGGACATGGACTGTGAGGGAACGTGTAAGATTTAAACCTTAACAATGTCTCATAAAGATTTATTTTTACTGAAAAACACCAAAGAGAGATTAACAGTTATGGAAATGGATTAAGAAGGTCTAAAGTAATTCTCATCAAATAGGGAAAAGATAACATTCAAAGGCATGCTGAAAATTTTCCAGGGTTAATGAAATGGATTCAGGGCTTTTTTCTTCAGGTGCATCAACACGGATAAAGAGGAAGGTATCTGAGCAGCCATCTGGAGAATGATTAAAATAAGAGTCAAAATCTTTACCTTTCCCTTCTCCACAGGGGAACTGGCCCAATTTATCCAAATACTTACTACTCTATATCATACCCACAGACACAACTGAAAAGTGATTCCCCCACAGTTATTTGTTTTAAGATTTCTGAAAAGTTGGCTTCCTTCCGACAGGTTCCCTCCAGATCACCCTCAGCTGTGCAGCTGTGAGCGCCTTCGCAGGATTCTGCAGGCAGCTGCAAAACCAGACTTTCCAACTGAGAAACTCTAAGCCCGCGGTCAAGTACTGCCCCACTCGCCACCCAAGACTCCACGACCCAATTCAAGAGGCTTGTTTCTACCCCGAGGGAGCAACAAAGCCACGCAGTGTTTCTTTGGCTTCATACTACTGTGGCTGTGGCGATACGATAAAGAACTCCAGTTTCTATAAACAACATTAATTAAGCCGCAATTTTGCTAAACACTGGTCTAGCTGCTTAAAAGAAGACACAAAAGGTATGTCAAATGATTTTCTGAAGACATCCACAAACAATTTCTAGTCCCTAATGAACCTAATGAAAGGTTTCTGAGACGCTAGTACCCACCCCCACCCCAAACCTGCCTCCTAGAGTGACTGTCAGCTGCCATGCTTTCTGAACAAATAAAAAAAAAAAAAGAAAGAAAGAAAGAAAAAGAAGGTTTGTAAATACAGCAAATAGGAAAGAAAGAAAAAGAAGGTTTGTAAATACAGGCCCCAAAGGACTGATCTCACCCTCCGGTGACTCTGGGCACACTCTGGGAGAGAGACTGGGCCAATTAAGGTGATTGTGGAGGTCATAATCACTGTGCCCTTGCTGTGAAATTCATGTGAATATTTGAATATCAATGCATGTAATATATGCAGAATGAATTTTCAGAAGCCACGCTGCATTATTTACATAGCACTGGAAATTTCACTGTCTAGCTTGTGTGGTTCTGAATACAGAAGCAAAAAGATAGTTAAGATCATGCTTAATGGATCCTAAAAACAAATTTTTGAGGTGGAATAGACGCAATTAAAAAGATAACAGTTGTGCTCCTGTTATAAATGACCTTTCATTTCAATTGTCATCTTTCTCAATCCATTTTCAATGATTATTTGGTTGTTGCTAAAATTATTTATTTTTCTTTTTAAAGCTAAGCAAAAATGTCTTGGTACCAAGAGTATTAGGTGCTTTCACATTATATTAACTTCACTTTTTTTCAATGAGAAACTGATCCAAACCGGTCAAAAAACTGATTGGCCCAAGGTCAAAGTGATAGGGTTAAAGTTTGAACTCATATATCCTGACTGTGTTTTGTCAGTCAGACCTCAAGGGTAATTCTATTGAAACATCTCTGTGTTTTCCTTTCAGAGGTATTTGTCTTTTCAGAGTCTAACCCATAGCAATTTGGCATCTCCCTGTACTTATATATAAGCAGCTGTGTAACACCACAAAACACACCTCAAGTAGAGGAACTATTTCTCACTTCCATTACGATCACTCTAGTAACAGTTCAGAGCTATCTCATCTGAACAACTGTAACAGATTGCTAACTACTATTGCTGCTTCTTCTCTTATCTTCCCTACATCTTTATCCCCTCAGCAGAAATCGCATCTTTTGATGGCATCCTATGGCACTGAAATAAAATTCAAATTCCTGATCATAGTTGTATGACTTGATTCCTAGTGTGTTTCTCCAGCATCATAGTTACCTTGTCAGGGGAGTCTTTATTGTGCTTATTACTATGAAATCTCACCATTTAGATGCTGCTTCTCTATACTTGCCTTTTCCTTTAAGAAATCAATCTCTTTTTTTCACCACAATATCCCTTGCATATGAAAAGTAAAACAAATATGTGTTGAACATATAAAGGTATGAATGAATGAAATTGTTCAGCTGCACATTTCACAAGTTATTAATGTGTATTGGTTGAGGATAGACATTTGGGAAATTTATATTCTTACCAAGAGAAGAGGTGTATGGGAACTCTTAAAATCTGCTTATGAATAAAATATTCACAAGAATTTTGTTGAAGCTAACCTCTGACTTCTTGTAGTACCACAGACCCTGAATTAAGATCCCCTGTTTGGTGTATACTCCAAATTCATTACCTTGGCTTCTGTGATAAGTAATCTTTTATTTAGTCCTCTTAGTTCAATTTCCCAACTCTTTGTGGTCCAAGTTTAAATCATACTAGATTATTATCAGTTCTAGATTATCACTAGGATGTCACTTGCCTCTGGTCTTCTCTCCATAGTTAGAAGCCTCTCCTAGCTCCCAACCTTGAGTTTCATCTGACTGTCATTATCTTTCACATCACTCCTTAAACCTCATTCCTTTGGGAAGTTCTATTTGGTCCATATGAGTTTGGAATCCTAAAAAGGATCCCATAGTTTATTCTGTACTTCATCAAAATCTTCCCAGAAGTTGGGCATATTGGCATAACCCTGTAACCCTTGTTTGTTACAAGGCTGAGGGAAGAAGATCACAAGTTTAGATCCAGCCCTGGCAACTTACTGAAACTCTGTCTCAAAACAAAATTTTAAAATGTTAAGGAAAGAGCTCAGTGTTGGAGTATTTGTCTAGCATGCACAAGGGCCAGATTCAACCATAAAAAAAATCCCAGAAACAATTGTAATTAACAGTTTATATTATTTACATTATTCATACCTAGTTCAGCAAATATGTCTGTTTCATGTGTAATTGTATCCATAGTGCTTAGCATAGTATCTCATGCAAAGAATGATCTGATTAGTATTGAGAGATTAAATTCATTCTACTTGAGTTCTTATTTATTTCTCATGAACAGTGGTTATTTCATTCCAGGAGTAGGTTTTAATTATGATCATCTTTTATATATTTTACTTAGAGATTGCAGTTTTTTCACATATTTTGTTTCTGATCTTAAGGGAAAGCTTTTCAGAGATTGATGTAGGTTGTGCAAACATTAAATTGTCTCCCAGATATTTTGAAATAGTAATACAAGAGCCAATAAAACAAGTATTATGTGTTTAAAATTAAAAAGAAGTCTCTTCACCATCACACATTAATATCAAATTTTCCTATTCGTGAGATTTTTATTTCTTTAACAAAAATCTGAGAAGCTGTTTAAGTCACTTTTTGAAAAATTTTCATAGGAAGTATAGAAACAAATTGAGTAACGTGTGTGTGAGCGTGTGTGTGGGGGGGTGTGTAGGTATGTGTATTTGGACATGGGACTTGGGAGAACAAATCTGGAATTTAGTGATTGGGAAATTCAAGGTAACAATGAATGTTGGTAGTAATCTGTTTGTGTTGGCTTCCTCTGTGCTTTCATAGCAGAAAAAAAACTTAAAAACAAAAGGATTTCAATACTAAGTAGAACACATATTGATGCTATGCTGTTACCCCTGTTTGTCTCAAGGGCCTTAAATATACTCCCTTCTTTTCTTAACCCAATGTCTCCAAGAGTTTTACCTAGCCCATTTTGCAGCAGGTTTAATGTTTCTGTTTTTACATCTCTTTGGAGACATTGGCTTAGAGAAAGACTTTATGAACAAAACCTCTGTAGAACGAAATCTAGCAGAAGAAATCAACAAATGGGATCTCTTTTTATTAAAAAGCTTCTGCACAGCAAAGGAAAACACCAGGAGAGCGAACAGAAAACCAACAAATTGGGAAAGAATCTTTATGAGCTGTCTCTCAGACAAAGGCCTATTATCTAGAATATATAAAGAACTTAAAAAATCAGCCCCCCTCCCATTTAAAGACCCAGTTCAAAAATGGGCAGCTGAGATGAACAGACACTTTTCAGAGGAAGAAGTAAAAGCTGCTAAGAAGCATATGAAGAAATGCTCAACATCACTGGTCATTTGAGAGATGCAGCTGAAAACAACACTGAGATTTCATCTCACTCCACAAAGAATGGCTGTTATCTTGAAATTAGCCAGCAACAAATGCTGGCAAGGCTATGGAGAAAAACGAACCCTTCTCCACTTTTGGTGGGAATGTAGACTGGTACAACCTCTATGGAAGTCAGTGTGGAGATTCCTAAAAAACCCAAGACTAGAGGTCCTATTTGACCCTGTTATTGCCCTTCTAGGAACACAAACAAAAGAATTACAAGGATCATATCATAGTGACACATGTGCATCCATGTTCATAGCAGCTCAGTTTGTGATAGCTCAGTCTTGGAAACAACCCAAATGCCCATCAACAGGAGACTAGATAAAGATGTGCTTTTTTTCTATAAAATGGAGTATTACTCTGCCTTAAAGAATGAGAAGTTTGAAACATTTATACTCAAATGGATGTACCTTCAGACATACTCATAAGCAAAATAAATAGGTCACAGATGTGTAAATATCATATCTATTCTCTGGTATGAGAAACTGAAGATGGTAATGAGCTCTAGAATGTAAGATGGATATTGTGAAATATAAAATATTCAAAAGGAAATGTGGAGGGGTGAGTAATGAGGGGTAAACAAAAAATGTGATGGTAATTAAAAAAAGGGAAACAAAGCTTATGTATTTAGGGGGTGGGAGGTTGTGGGGTGGGTAGGGGAATGGGAAAAAATTAAAATTAAATCATGTCATATACTGGTACAAATTCCCAATATTGAGTGTGATCATGATGTGTATATACAATGTACCGATAAAGATAAAAATAAACTAGATATGTTTGTATGTATTTCTGATTTCACATATACAAGGCAATGCCCACCATAAAGTGGTTTGGATGAAACACTTGTGCTTCTTTAAGTGGTTCATTTTTATCTTATGGGAGAACAAGAGATGAAATATGAATGATCAAAATTACAATTCATAGAAATAACTTAGAAAAAATAAACAAATGTTTTTACATAAATATAAGCCCTCTAGGGCTGAGATACTACTTCTCCACTGTCAGTCATGTATATAGTATCCACAAGAGTACTTTTCTTATTAGGCGTCTTTCTTTTATAACCTGACTAGTGGTTACTTTGGATTAATATCAATATATTATTACTAGAAAGGCACAGACTTCCAAGAGTTCCACTTAGATAGTGTTGAAATATCTGGAATCCTGGCTAAGAGCTTTAACCTCAAAGGAGTGTGATTTCAGTCATTTCTGGTTTCAGATGGCTCAGAAATGGAGAAGAAATTAAGACTGGGTGGAAGAATAAGAAAAAAAAAGGAAATGGAGAAATTAACCACAAAGCTATACCAGTATCATTTAAAACACTAAGCCAACAAAATTGAAAATGGTCTTTTTTTACTTTCTAAGGTATTCCTATGTTGAAGAAATTGGCAAATGAGTGCAGAGATTCTCTATTACAATAGTTTTCTAACTGGCTTTCTGATGGGTGATTTTCCCCTCTTCAACCTATCCTATACAGTCTTCCAGAATACTTTTCTGTAACTGTATTTCCAGCAGTAATTTTCCTTTAATAAAAGACAAACCACCTATTGTCTGTACAGTAATATCTCATTAGTTTGGGTCCAGGCCCCCTGAAAACCCAGTTCTGCCCAGCTTTCTTGCCCGGCCTCATCCATTGCCCACACTTTCCAAATGCCCTTAGAACTGATTCTCCATGAGCTCCCTGGGCCACCCTTGACGGCTGCCTGTCTCCTGGTGTCTTTCTCTTTACACGTCCCACAGCTCTCCTCCTTACTTTGTAAACCTAGAAAACGTACTCATCACCCAACTCCAAATGGAACACCACATTCTCCACACTCTCCTGACTCTCTCCTTTTCCAAGTAGGTTAGGAGCCTCAGGTCCTTGTCTCTTCATAGTGCATGCTGTAAACTGGTCTCCTTCCACAGACCATGTTCAAGTTTCTGACCAAGAGTTGGTACGCAATGCACATTTAATAAAACTACAAATGGCTATGGCTTTAAAGTGCTGAAGTAAAATCTGCAAATTGCATTTTCTTGACACTAATACAATGAAGCCCTAGCAATGCAAATCCCTTCACTGTCCTTAGCATTTGCCGCCAAACAGAATAAAAAGAATCATAAATATCTGATAAAAACATTTCAGGCTGCAAAGCAGGCCCTGGCGCAGTCCCTCCACTCCTGTATAGAGAAAGGTTCCATTCTGGGTCTCATTTAATTCTGAAACCTAGAAAGCTCTCCCCACACACCAAAACCCAGCACTCAGCGTTAACAATACTCGGAGCTAAACCCAGCAACCCCTAAGTGCACTTAAATCCCATTCAAAGTCAAGGGAAATTATGCATACATGAGAAATAGAAGGGGAGGAAGTAAGAAAGATGGCTTGCTGTTTCTTGGAAAACAGTCGAGGGGAAAAGACCGCAAAGGTACAGTTGCGAAGAACACCATCACCAAGTTTCATTTGCTGTCACATTTTCATCTTCAGAGGAATTTATTGGATTAGGAAAGACCTTTGCTCCTCCGCGTTATCCCAAGCTCCCAGCGGCCTTTGCATTAGTTAATGTCTGCGCTTCCTGGTTAATTGTGGCAGGCCAGCAGCAGGCTACACAGATGTCAGATGTCAGGCTCTATCAGATGAAGAGGGTCCTGCCTCGGGCTGTTTACGTAGGACCTACCAGGATTTCCTGCCGCATGATGGAATAATTAGGGGGCCTCCACGCAGGGAACAACGTTGCAAGTAAGTTGTAACAGCATTACATTAAAAAGGGGGGAAAAATGAAACATTGGGCCTTATCTGTACTAGAATCTTTCTTAGGTTTATTGTGAACATTCTGTTCCTTGTTTTTATAATTTTCACATGGGTGCTAATTTCAATGGTCACTGAAGAATGCAAAGACCTCTTGTTTTAAGGCTGGGGCTGCAATCCGAGTCAAGAATAAACAGAATGGGAGAGGGTTTTTTTCCTGCATGTTGAATTTTCTAAGTAAAGTTTATCTTTTGCCTCTTACAGCATAACATTTTATAGTCTCCTCAAAATCAGGATGCTGCAAAAAAAAATAAATTAGGAATATTTTCTCAACGACTTAATTTGTAACTTACAAAATTTTAACTTCCTTCTGACCCAGAAAGTAAGTACCCATCATGTTCAGAGATAACTGTAATATTTTTGCTCAGTGTGCTCTTACAGTCCTATAAGCTCTTAGCCACATACAATTTCCATGATTTGAGAGAATTATGCCATACACAGACATGATTCAAAAATGCTAACCAAATATAATCACTAAAATTAAAAGGTTAGGGATCTTGTATATTCTAGCAACACAACTAAATTGTACAACTAAGTTTCATTAAAGTGTTTCTTCTACCATCCTCTGTATATTTTTACCTCTGTAGGATTTGTTTTGTCCTGTTTTCTTTTCAAAGATTCCAGGGGTAAAAATTAGGGGCTCATGCATACTACTACTAGCAAGCACTGTGCCACTAAGATACATCACCAGCTCTCAACCTGAGTTCTCAACACCTGGTCATATCATCTATTAGTATTTATTTTCCCTAATAAGACTGCAAATTCCCTGAGCTTCTCCCAGCTTCTGAAGGTTTTATTTTTATTTTTTTCTCATTTTGGCATCTTCTATTCCAAGCATAGTACTTAGCTCAAGTAGTCAACATATTTTGATTAAATATAATTATATTGTGTAATGTGAGGATGGGAGAATGAGAAATTAAGAAAAAGGTAATAAATTCTCCAATTCTCCATATCTTTTCTCTGTAGATACATGATAATTCTTATTTTAACACCTCCCCACTATCATTCTTCTAAAAAAGTGAGTTATTTCCAGCTCCCCAATATGAATCAAGGACTAAATATTATTTTTAATATCTGAATATACTCATAATTTTTCTCACAAATGAGTAAAGAAAATCAATACCCATTGGAATTTATTTGCTTTACAGTTGCAGGCACATGACAGAAGCCACGTGGATTCCTGGAAAACCAGGGGACACAGCATCAGAAGTAAAGGGAAATTTCATAGCATAAATTCTAGCATGTGTTTAAGAGAAGAAAAAAAACCCTGGAATATATAAGAATATATAAGAACTACAAAGAGCTACCATGTTAAAAAAAAAAAGAATGGGCCAGAGATTTAGCTCAGGGGTTCTGCCACCTGTCTAACAAGCACAAGGTTCCTGGTTCAATCCCAGTAACCATATACAATGATATGATATTGGGCATGGTGACTCAAACCCACCAGCAATCAGTACCACACCCCACAATGCTGGGCATGGTGGCTCATGCCCGTAATCCCAGCACCAGGGAGACAGAGGCGGGAGGATTGCTGAGTTCGAGGCTTGCCTGGGCTACATAGTGAGCTCAGGGCCAGCCTGAACTACAAAGCGAGACC
>PVIC010010270.1:10264-43789 GCA_004025085.1 Thryonomys swinderianus | reverse complement strand
TTCCTTTAGCTTTTATCCGCCTCCGAGTGTAAACTGGGTTGGAAATAAAGCTCTTTCCAAGGTTGCTCTTAAACTGCTCCCTGCTGATCTCTCTCTTTCTCTGTCTCTCTCTGTGTCTCTGTGTCTCTGTGTCTCTCTGTCTCTTTATCTCTCTCTCTCTCTCTCTCTCTCTCTCTCTCTCTCTCTCTCTCTCTCTCTCCCCCCTCTTTTGGTTTCTGCTTTCCTAGCTAAGTCTTATTTGGTGATGACCATACTGACATGTTCGTCAATGCTATTCTGGCTTTTTAGCACCACCCCCCCCCTTCCTTGGGAAGGATTGAGATAGGGCTCGTGGAAGCCCCTTCCTGGAAAGAGCCCCCTTTGTACAAATCTGAACTGAAACAAATCTCTCACTGCACAGATTGGAAGACTGCTGTCCCATCTTTAAACATCATTTTGAGAATAGTAGTTCAGGGTGTGTTTTCACTTAATCACTTAATGCTCATTGAATTTGTGCTACAAATGTTTCACTTCCAATCACAGTTTTTAAGAGTGTTCAGAGTGATTACATTCCACAATGAGAGCTGAGCGTTCAGGCGTTCCTTTCTGAAGGTTCAGAGACTGAGAATTCTAACATTGAGGTGTGGTGTTAATGTGTTTATTCTCACAGTCGTTTCCTTCTCTGTGAGGAAAAAAGGATGGAATGGCAGATGGGCTACTAAACCCATAACAATACTGTTTAAAATTCTCATTATTTCTTCTTCACACAAAATGAAATTTAATGAAAACATTTAAACATACGATGTGTACAAGTAGATGAACCTTAGGAAAAATACTGAGTAAAGTAGAAAATATAATTTAAAAATTAGAACATGTAGTCCTTTTATAGAAACTAACAGAACAAATCCTTAGATGATTATGCTACATATAAGTCACAGCTCCCCTGCCTACGCCTAACCACCTAGCAGTTTTCAGTACTTACTTTCACTGAATGAAATAACTTTCTAGAGTGCCGAAATGGTAGCTCTTAGAGAGATAGTGTTTACAGTGCCAAACTTAGTTTGTAAGAGGCCAAGCATCTATCTAATCAAGCAGTCCTTTTAAATATGAAACTTCTCAGAAGAGCACATGTGTCACGTGTGCAGGTGCCTGCACGTGTGCTTGATAAGTGTATGTGACTGTGTGTAATGCTTGCTACAATGCTGCCAACTCTCATTCTTCAGAATGAGGTGATTCCATTTATTGTCTCAATTTCAATCTGCCTGGGGCCTAAAATAAAGGGAGTCACAACTGATTTCAGCTGGATATTTAGAAACTCATTCAGATTCTTTCTGAGTCAATTAGATGATCACAACTTGGCAGCTCAGTAAATTTCCTGCTGGGAACTAGATTGCAAGAGGGAAAAAAAAATAAAGATATTATGCACAATTGTCCATCAAGAATCAAGAGTTCTGAATGAAACCATAATTGAAACACCTGTTCTCTTACTTGCTGGGTCCCCTTTTGAGTACTAAGATGAGGAAAATATTTCTATGCTATTCCTGTGACATAATAAGAAATATGTATATAGTTAATATCTGCACCTACTTCAAACACAGAATTCTTAAAATTCTTGTAACTTCCTAAGTGTTAAGAGTGATAGGAACATCTATTAAATTATTTGGTCTTTGTTTCAAATTTCCAACTCAAAAACTTCTAAGACCCTTGGAATCTCTGTAATGAAGGATGTGTTCTTTAGGCTAATGAAATGGTGGTCTGGCTGGTCACCAGAAAGACCAAATTTTACTTTCACCTCTCATTTTATTTCTGGAAAGGGAAGAAGGACTAGAGAAAGATTTACCTGTCAGTGGTCAATAAATTAATCTGCTGTGCCTACTTCCAGAAACCTCCATAGGATTTTAAACAACTGAGATTTAGAAAGTCTCCAGTTTGGTGAAGAAATCTTTTCACCAAGAGGTTAGTATGGCCCAATTCTACAAGGAAACAAGCTCTTCTATTCAGAACCTTCCCAGATATTACACTATTTACCTCGTTTTCTGGCTGCTCACCTGTATCCTTCATATTTTTTATAATAGACTAGTAATGTAAGTAAATATTTCCCTGCAATTTGTAAGCTATTATAGCAAGTCCAATTTCAGAAGGAGGTTTGGGAAGCCCTATTCATTACTAATTTTTCAGAACTATGACTGGCAATCTGGGATTTGCAATTGGTATCTGAAGTGTAGGCAGTCTTGTGGGGCTCATGTCTTCAACTGTAGGGCCTGTGATAATCCCAATAACTTAGTATCACAAATGAATTGAAGGACACATATAGGTAACAGGAGATTTAGAGAACTGATTAGTATGGAGAAAATTCCAGATGGTTTGGTGTCAGATACGCTCAGGAGTAGAAAATTTTTTGTTCCTAAGAACCCATAGATTTGTCCTTTACAAAGTGAGCCTTGATAGTAGTGGTGCTGAGTATTACCCAAAATTCTTGAAACCAGAAGTGGTTCAAAACCTGATTTGAATCTGTATGAGTAAGGTTTTCTATGAAGCCCAAATATTTTTTAATTGAATTCTTTATTGGTACAATTTATATACATCTCAAAATCACATATAACATTGGGAAATTTGTACCAGTATATGCCACAAGTTAATTCTCATTTTTACCCATACCCCTACCCACTCCTCCCTCCTCCCCCCTTATACATGCTCTTTTATTTTCTTTCTGTATCATATTTATTCCTTCCCCTCATCACATTCCCATACCAAGTTTCCTATAGAAATATTCCACTCTATAAAAGCTGTCCTACTTTCTAGAACTCATTTGCATCTACAGGTGTTCATGCCAAAGAGAAGATCCGGGAATTGTCTATCTGTGATCTATTGGTTTCACTTATTAGTATATCCTCCAGATGTCTCCATTTGCACCTAAATGGATCAATCGTGTCATTCTTTATGGCAGAGTAATACTCCATTTTGTAAAAAAAAACACATCTTCTTTATCCACTCTCCAGTTGATGGGCATTTGGGTTGTTTCCAAGATTGAGCTATCACAAACTGAGCTGAAGCCCAGATATTTTGACTATAGTTTCTATCAAAACTATTTAGTTTACCTTTGTACCATGAAAACACCTATAGTTGTGGTTGTGTTTCAACAAAACTTCAATGAAGAAAATTGGAATTTCATGTCATTTTCATATACAAAGTGTTGATAACTGCAGACAATTTACTCAGACTTATGATTCACTTGGATTTAAGGATGTCTGCTTGCCCTGCGGGATCAACTACTGAGATTATTGCTGACATCTGTCCCACCCTGCAGGTTTTTAAACTACAAGGATTGGTGCACTAGGATTATTGGTTTTAAGACTTACTCAGATTTAAGGATGTCTGTCCTGCCCTATGGGATCTTCTTGACTACAGGGATTATTGTAGATAACAGCCCTGTTTTATGCATACTAGGTTTATAGGTGTGAAGTCTTCGTACCAAATAAAGGTACATGAGTTTGGGGCATTGGACCTTTTCTACTTGTGCAGTATTTGGTCTTTTGCTGCCATTGTTCAGAGTTGCAAGAGTTGAGCCTAGGCTCAGCCTTTTTCTCAAGGTTTTGATTTTATTGTTTGTTCGTTATTAATCCTTTTGCTGTGGGACTCACAGGGAACTGGATCTTGCCACAAGGGATCTGGCTGCATCCTCTTACCCTGTCTCCCACAGCAAAGAACACCTGATCTTAAGAAGAGAATATAAAAACCATTTGTGGCCTATAGCTCATACATAATTAAGTATGTTCTGGATTTCAGGCCATAGTTTACCAATGAAGTTCTGATCTAAAGGGGTAACATTGATTTGGGATATATGAATAACGTGTTTTGCCTAAATCTCAATGCTAAGTTTCACAGAGATAAAAAGACATCACAGTAAGGTTAAAAAAAAAACTTACTTGTATGCCAGAAAGTATTAATAATTCCTTTCACAGCATTTCTCCAAGTCAGATAATTTATTCACTATCTTGTTGTCCATGATTGAAGGATCTAAGGAAGGAAATTAATACCTAGATTATTTGGCAATATCAAAGCAAGATATGTCCATACTAATGAAATATTCTAATCAACAAAAGGTCTTCCCATTTATGCAGGAAGTCACTATTTGGGATGCAGCAAAATGTAGAAATCTCCCAAACAGAACAAATATTTCATCAGCCTTAAACCTTCTAGCAACTTAATTATGGAATATTTTATCAGTGTACTTTATTAAAAAGGCTTAAATTAGTAAGTAAGGCTAAATTTTAAAAAATAATCTATTCTGTATTGATATACAATATATTAAATAAATGCATTTGTAATACATGTACATAAATAAAATGCTTAAAATGTCTCTCCGAACAAGGTTTCTGGCATTCATGGAAAGAAAAGGTACTCATACAAAGAAAAAGATATTTTCATGATTGAATCTTGTTTAAAATTAAAATGCAAAAAATCTAAGAGGAATTTTAAAACCATGCAACATGTCAAGAAGTATTTAATATTTTTCAAATATAAAGTAACTTCTCTAGAAAATTATCACGTTTAAAGTTGTCTCAGCTATTAACTAACAGATCTAAATGTGACATATTTTCCTGCTTGAATGGGAGGAGATACAATGGAAGAAAAGAAAGAAAATTATTTTTATTATACTAAGTGAATAGGGAGCAGATGTCCAGTATCTTTTCTGAGACTGAGGTGGTTAAAATGTTATATACACAGTTGGTTTTGCCCGAGGATATTTAGTGTTAATGGTTCATTTTATTTGCCCATTTGATTAGTCTTCAGGATGCTTAGGTATCTGATTAAATATTTCTGGACATATCTGTTTAGGTGTTTTCAGAAATGATTACCATTTGAGTCTGTAGACTAAGTAAAGCAGATTTTCCTCTTCACCATGAGTTGTGTCATCCAATCCAAAGGGTCAGAAGAAATTTAAAAAGACAAAGGAATGTTGGATTCCTTCTCTATCTTTCTGACCACTGAGATCCTTGATTTGTTGCCCTTGGAGTTTCTGATAAACTCCTCAGTTAGGCACATTGTGTTGTTAACAAAAGACAAAGGAAAAGAAAACATTCAAAGAGACTCTTTAGGAAATAGTTTAGTGGTCCATATGTAAGTGCTGCTACAACTCCAGTGTGCCCCAGGCCTGAGCCAGTATTCTACCAAATCATATTTAATGGATGAGTGAGGTATTAGACAGCAGAACCAAGGACCTGGTAGTCTTTTCCAGTTAAAATGTATCGCCAGCTATCAGCTGATTGTCACAGGATCATCCCACTTGGAGGGTACTGCAGAATTTAAGTAGAGTTTGGGCTTAAAACTAGGGAAGGCTTGCAATTTGCAGTCTAAATGGACCTAACAAAGAGCAATGTGCTTAGTTAAGGAAATAAGGGGGAGGGGCTAAGGCCTATGATGCTTTGAGCAATTAAAGAAAGATTTTTCATTTTAATTTCTTTTAAAATCAAAAGAAAAATGTATATTAGAGTAATAAATATACCATAAATGCATCAGCCTGAATATTTTTGTATATTAATATAATAATAAAGCACATTTTAGCTATTTTATAGATACATAAACAGGCATGAAGGAAGATGTGCCTAGAGTCCACAGAAGCCCAAAATTGCTTCTCTGCCCAGAATCAGGCTGGGCAGAGAAGACAAGAGGTCAATAGCCATGTGCATGGGCTAACCCAGGCATATTGGACCCTAGTTTTTGGTAGGAACAAAATCTCTGTTGATCACATTTCAGTCTAGGAATTGGCTCCAGAAAATGGTATGGAAACTATAAAACACTGAAGATATGAAGAAGCCAAGATTTTGGTGCAGATTCTTCATGGACTAGAGCTTTCTGAAGGCAATAATTTCAATACATGGAGCCAAAACTCAGGCTTAAGTAACTAGCCACTACTGACCTAGTTTACAAACTAAATGCTGGCTTTTGTAAGTCTTTCTGAACTGATTTTTTAATCAAAGCTAGTAGTAAAATCTGAAACATCATTTATCCAACATTCTTGGTTTGTAAAGGTAAGAGCAAGTAATCCTCCAAAAAGTCAGAGATAGAAGTGAGGTGCTGATAGGTAAATAACAATAAAGAAGGATTAAAAGAAAGAACTGTTTTGTTGCTGAAAAACACACATGATTTTAAAACTTGTTTCCTGAACCTGTCCACATCCATGAAAATCAAGAAGAAAGGAATATGACAGAATTAGACTTAATCACAAAACCTATCAACAAGAAATCTGCCTTCTCCACATGTGGGAAGAAGAGGATTCTGACTACACTACAAACATGCTAAGGAGAAACAGTCCTTCTCACTAGAGTTATTGTTCAGCTCATCACACACTCAGGCTTTGTGAGGAGAGGAGGATATGCCAGCGACTCAGGCCAAAGGAGGATCACTTTACAACAGATATTTGCAACCAAAGGTTGGAATGGAGATTTCATTCTCATTTCTAGGCACTGGGTAAACTTTTGCACATGGCCTTGAATCCCAGATTTAATTCTCTGGAGGCTTGTGTCATTCATGAGAACAGTTGTCAGAGACACCACAGAAACTGCTTCCTTAATGAGACTCATGTATTAGGTATTATAATCACACTGCCAAATAATCTATCAAATAAATTTCATATCAAACATATGTTTGCATGTATTTTTATTAGCTAAACACATTATATAATCAAAGAGGTAAAGTGTTTTTATCACTTCCTCGCTAAAGGTTTTAAAACAACACAATATCCAGGCCACATAACATTGAGAGCTTTGTATTATTTCACCAAGAAACTCAGACATCTCTGTGAGACTTTCAGCTGTCTTTGTACCTGACAGCACCAGACTGCTTACAAATGCAGCTGAAATTCCTTTCAGATGGTCAGAGTTAGAAAAGTAAATATTGTGTGATCTCCAGACAGCAGAGTAACAATCCAACTTGTCAGAGTGGCAGCTGATCTGTCAATAAGGCTTTTACTCAGTGAAAAGCCCCTAGTGTAATTAAACATTTTCTAGGGCAAACCAAAGCCATGAGTCATCTACTAGAAACAATATCAAAGGGGATGGCAGAGAATGTCATTTACCAGGATCTTGTCACTCACACTAAGCCTATATTTAGATAAGTTAGAGTTGAAACCTGAGCTATGTTTGATGACAGATCCCTGGGCACAACTGGACTACTTTATGCTTGAAATGCAGAATGGATAGTGTCACATCAACTCTGGGCAAAAACCACTCAGCACCTAGAATTCAAGTCATTAGATCCTATTCTTTAAAACTGCTCAGTGGACTTAGCCTGGTAACCTCAAACCCAGTAATATAGGGTTTGAGGACTCCTCAGGTAAAACTGAAATATGACAGTCTACCTTTGAACATTACCCAGCTCTCCAGCTAGAAGACAGTTAAGGGGCAAGAGTCTCATGAATTGTCTAAAAATTGCATATGGGTCACTAATCACTACTTAATGATAACTATAGGTGAAATTTTTAAGCATTTATTTGAGTTAATTATAAATAACAAAATATACAATGAAACACTCCTTAGAGAAAGAAAGGCACTAGGAATAAAAATGAAATCTGAAACTACCTGTTTGAAACTACTTGTTCTACAAAATTCACATTTTAACTGACATCAGCCATATATTTAGCATGAAGCACAATATGAAATGTTTTCTAAGACTAAAAGTAATTAAAAGTAATATCAGTACACTTCAGTACAAAATATATGTAAAAATTCAACATTTATATTATAAAATAAATTTTTAAAGACTTCATATCAGAACATTTTAAAGAATTACAATGTCCTTATGTCAATCTGCATATCCTTTTAATTTACATATATATTATATATATACATTAAAAAATGACCTAAATGGATGGACATAAGTATATACTTATTAAGGTATAAAAGGCTAGGAAAACTTTATAAGTAAAGAAATGTAAATGTAAATGAAACTACTGGTGCTGTTTCTAAATGCCAACCACAACAGAATTTCAAATAAATAACATGCAGCAAGTACTACAATAACAATGATGGCAGCATAATTGGAGCACCAATTTTTTTTCTATTTGTTTCTTTGGAAGGAGGGTATCACTAGGTAACTCAGGTTGTCTTTAAACTCACTATAAGCCCCAGGTTGGCCTTGAACTCATAGCAATCCTCCTGTCTTAGCCTCCTGAATGCTGCAATAACAGTGGTGTACGACCATGCCTGGCCAGGACCAGCATTTCTGAAAACAATTTCATTACAGTTATCAAGAGGCTGAAAGATTATTCAGAGTATACACATAGATGTTGAAAGCTAGTTTGGAGATTTCCACAAGTGAGTACCTCTAGTATTCCACACTAGAATGGCCATTCTCTCCATCTTCCAAGGAAATGCCAGTGGGATAGATGTGGAAATAAATTTTTGGACCCTTGGCTCCTCAGAATTCTTGAAATAATTTGGATGTGGAAGCAGCGGAATCTACACAACCCCTTTTTAGGTTGATGATGCTTTGCAGCATCAACTCCTAGGAGATAATCATAAGATACAACTATAGATTTACAAAGGTCTTGATTTATAGTAAGTTATTTGTGGTTTCTGGTAATTTATACTAAAATTCATCAGTAAAAGTAACAAATTTCTGCAAATTTCCATATGAATACACATGTACATATTAAAATGCATTTCAGAGATAGAAATGAGGAAATAAAATTCATTGATAAAAGTATATAACATTTACTTTAAAGTGTATGTAGACAGGAAAACTATAACACATGATGTTGATCTCCGAATCACAGAATTATTCTTATTATTTTTTAGCTTTCTTATAAAGAATGATTAAATCAGTAAAACCAATTTGGTTAATTCTTAATATGGCACCAAAATTCTATTTAATAAAAATCAATGATTTAATATTATTTATAGTCTTCCTTCAAAGGATAGTGTAGAGGCCTTAAATTTTCATAACATCTTTTCTATATTTATTTAAAAATCTATTGAAGTTGCCTAATTATTCTGTGCTTCCCCAGTTTCCTATTTTCTAACAGGGAAATATCATCATTGAAACTCTGCCCCTCATGAATTTGTAAATTCCAGAGTACATCAGCCTGAGGTGTCACAAATGACATGTACCAAAGAACAAAAAAAAAAAAAAAAAGGAACTAGTAAGTGCTATTTTCTCTATTGGTTTCTTATGGATTTGTACCACCTAATATTCTTTAAATAATTTTGAACTACCTGTAAGTCACAGCTAGGATAGAGGATTGCATTACTTCAGTCCTTGTTTTTGGCAGTATTTGTTTTTAATGTGAAAGCAAATAATGAAAGAAAACCTTTCCATCTGTTTTTATCAGAAAGTCAAACGGAAGTCACAGTATTCTTAGCAAATAGCGCTTGACTTTAGCGCACAAACACATCCTTCATTTACAGACACAGCCTCCTGAAGTGTTAGGTCAACATTAGAATGATAAAGAGCCAAGGGCCAGGTGGTTACGACGATTTTAGGTGATACTGACTAGGGCTTCACTGCAATTACTGACACTTATGTATAGATTTGAATTTCCGTGTGGAGATTCTAAAGCATCAGTGTTATTTCTTGCGACCACAAGCACATTATATTAATTCTTTGCTTCCTCAAAACTATGTATTACATATCAGTCCACATCTTATTTTTTCTGTGTTTGTGAACTTGTGAAATATCTACCTTACAGATAGTAAGAGTTCAGGCAATTGCCTGCCAAGTCCATACACCATTAGCCTGGCTGAATAAAAGTGATAATGAGAAATTCCTAGGTATATCCGTATGTAAAGCAGCAAGCAAACTGCTAATTAAAAGTGACTTGGGAAATTGGATTAAGATGGTGAATACAGCCAGTGCATTTGTCTCTAAATCCCTGCCCAAATCTCTACAAATGGCAGAAAACACATTCATTTTCTTAATTTTTAAGTTCATTATAGCATTAGAGAACCATAAAGAAGTTAAATTTGTACTCAAAATGTTATGAAATCACCAAACAGGAAGCTGGTGGAATAAGTATGCATAGAAGATTATCTCAAATGGAGTTTTAAAATTGCTCAATGCCCAGAGAGCTGAGGTAGCCATCAGACTCTTTTTTTTTTTTTTTGCCTAAACAGAAGTAAAAAAGTTTAGCAGGTCAATTAATTGCTCCTTATCTCTGCATCACACACATACAAACACATAGAAACAATGGGGATCTTTGGAAATGTGCAGCATTGATTGTGTGAGCACGGAACACAGATACAGCACAGAATCTCCAGTGTCAGCAGGAAAAAAAGTCCGAATGCTGAAGATAAGCTCCTAGCATTTGTTAAGAGCATATCTTCCCATTGTCTATAACTAGGCAGGGGGTAGAAAACAGAACCACAACTCTTTTCATACTGGCCCAGAGAGTCCTGGTATTTAGCTTCAGTTTGCTCTATTCCCATTTTCCCTGTTTTCCCCTGTGGTGATGATCTTTACGTCTGGGTTTTTGAAATTTTTTCATTTCTAATTTTTTGTTGCTGCTGATATTTTTGGCTTAATTTCTAGCCTGCTGTCTGGGCACTGTTTAATGCAATTTTCTTCTTAATATTTGGAACCTTTAGAAAATGGCTACTTCCTGGGTTGTCCTCTTTGGATCTGTAGTGAACCTTAAGTGATCTCAGTTCTGGCACACCATGGAGGGTTCTTAAACAGAACAATCACATCACCTCCACTTCAATTGATATAATACAATCAGTATCATCAACAGTATCAAACACAGCATAGGAAATGACAGACTTTGGCAATTACTATTCTGATACCTTTAACCTTATGAGCTAGGTCTATGATCATATTCCAAAATTTAGAACTAACCAGTAATATGTTTACAGCATACAGGTCCTTCAATATAGGCACAAACAACCTTTGGAGAAGAGGGTCACCTGGGAATTGCGGGGTGTCAAGAGATAGAAAGAGAAGGAGAGATTAGAAATAGGGTTAGAGGATAAAATAGGGTTAGAGGATATATAAAGATCATATAAACATGCAATGATTTGGAAAGTAACAGAAGCTAGATGACAAAAGAGACCAAAGGGACTAATACAAAAAAGAACAAACTAACAACAGCAGGGGCACTAGAAAAGGTATATACACTCATATAATAGTATAGAAAAGAGAGACTAGTGAAGACTGAAAGGCATTAACTTCTGGGAATTGATACTGAGTGGAGGACAAGAGAAGATAAAGGAACAAATGAAGAACAGGGGTACCCAGAAACAATAGGCTAACAGGAGTCTATTTTCCCTCTCTTGTAAAAATAAGAGCAGTTGAAAGAAGAAAAAAACTGAAATCTCTACTCAGCAACAAGAGAGTAGAAAAATGAAGAATGAAGAAGTCAGAAAAAAAGAAAGAAAAAGAACAGCAACAACAACAAAAACATCAAAGCCAAAAACATTACCAAAAGAACCCCTCACAGCATAGATCTACTGTCTCCTGTGGATAGTAAGGGCAGTATGATGTAGATACTGTGTGATAGGAATTGAATAGTTCTGGGGAGACAGCCATTGTCACCGGGCTAGGTTCTGGCTATAATGCCTGTGTTGAGTCATTGAACTCCTGCAAACTTGAACTCCACAAAAGTCCAGTGTCCTGTAGGTGGGAATGACTCCACAAATTCACCAATGCCTGTAGTCAACAGAATATTTTTACTCTTCCAGTGGGTGTTTGTTTATTGTGGCAGACAAGGCAGTTACTCACCAAAGGCCTCTGCTTAAATTCCAGCACTCCTATCTCACGTACTTAGTATGCACAGACAAGTAAATGGAGTTTCTGAGGGCTTCTTCCCATGTGGTGGTCTCATGAGAGGTCAGGGCCCAAGTGTCAGTGTGGGCAGACAAAAAAAATGTAGTCTCTGAAGGCTCATCTGCCCACGCTGGTCATTTGGGACCTCAGGGCCTATGAACTGTACGGAAGGTGAGTTAGTCCTATGCTGGGAGCAGCACTCATTCAGCAGAGGCAGAGAAGTACATGTAGTTTTTTTTAGGGTCCTCATCCTATGTTGGTCACAGGAGAGCTCAAAGTCTGAGTGCTGTGGGGAAGGTGGGCCAGAGGCCTGCCTTTGGAGAAGCATCTTTTATTCAGTGTGGGCAGAGAAGTAGATGGACATGGAACTAGAGAAAAAAATACAAAACTTCACCTGTAACCACAAGAGACCTATATAGAATAGTCACAGCAATTCTAGGCAGAAAGATCATGGCAGGGGTATCAAGATCCCCCAATCTGAAACTATACCTCAAAGCCACTATGATTAAAAAAAAAAGCATGGTACTGGCAAAGAAACAGACCTGAAGATCAGAGGAACAGACTAGAAGATCCAGAAACAACCTCAGATATATTAAGCCACTTCATCTTTGACAAAGGAGCCAAACACTATCATTGGGAAAAAAATAGCCTTTTTAATAAATGGTGCTGGAAAAATTGGGTTTCAGTTTATCAAAGAGTAAAGCTAGATCTATCTCTTTCTCTATGCACCAAGCTAAAGTCAAAGTAGATTCAAGACCTAAATATTAAACAGAAACACTAAAATATAGGTTAGGTGGAACTCTTAAAGACATTGGCATAGGGAAAGACTTTATGAACACAACCTCAGCACCATAGGAACTAGCAGAAAAAATCAACTGAGATCTCATCTTACTAAAAAGCTTCTGCACAGCAAGAGAAACCACAAACAGAGCAAAATGACAACCTACAATATGGGAAAAAATTTTTACAAATTTTTTCTCAAAGAGCTACTATCTAGAGTATACAAAGAACCTAAAAAGTCAGCCCCATCCCCATACAAATATCCAATTCAAACTAGACATTTTCAGATGAAAAAGTAAAAGCAGCTAAGAAACATATGAAGAAAAGTTCAACATCACTGGTCAGTCAAGAGATGCAAGTGAAAACAACATGGAGATTCCATCTCATTCCACAAAGAATGGCTTCTATCCCTAAATGAACCAACAACAAATGTTGATGGGGCTGTGGGGAGAAAGGAATCCCTTTCCACTGTTGGTGGAAATGTAGACTGGTGCAACCACTACAGAAATCAGTATAGAGATTCCTTAAAAACCTAAGGCTCAAGGTCTCATTTGACCCTGCTATTCCCCTGATAGAGATATACACAAAAGAATTTAAAGAAACATACCACAATAATATATGTGCACCCATAGATGTAGTAAAAAACTCATTCAGAATATAAGAATCCACATGTTGACAATAAAAGCAATCTGACTAATGAGCTATGTTTATAGCAGCCAGTTTGTGATAGCTAAATTTTGGAAACAGCTCAAATATCCAACAACAGGAAAATGAATAAAGAAGATGTGTTTTTAAAATTAAAATGGAATATTACTCAGCCATAGAGAATGATAAATTTGAGTAATTTGTAGTCAAATGGAGGTACTTGGGTGACATACTCATAAATGAAATAAACAGGAAACAGATGTGTAAATACTTTATCTTTTCTCTAGTATGAAAAACTGAAAGTGTAAGTAAGTGCCAACTGTCTGATAGGTAATGTGAAGAAAATAGGAAGAAAAAGTACAAAGGTAAAGGTAAAAAGCAGATAGGGTAATGTAAAGAAGGGAATGAGAACAATTTAAAATAACAAAGGAAATAAAACTTCAATATACAGGGCGTGAGGGTTGTAGGGAAGACAGGCGATAGAAAAAATGAAAATCAAGATGTGTCATATACAGGTACGAATTCTCAATGTTAAATGTGATCAGACTGTATGTATAATACATAATAATACAGTCAATTTTTTTAAAAAAGAAAATAGAACTATATCTGTAGGCAAACAAATAGGGACTTTGATACACTGACAATTTGCAGTTTAGAATGAGTAAAACTTTTTCTTAAAAAGAACCCCATAAAATTACCATGAAGAATAAGGAAAACTGACACTGAAAGAAACAAACTTAACAGAGCAAAAACCAGAAGGATATTTTTAAATTCAGATATAATTAAAAAAAATAAATGCCTAGGTCTTAATACTTCAGTTTTAAAAAATTAATAATTGTATAATTTGTACAACCAACACTTTATACCATAATTTAAAGCATTTTTATCACTCTCTTTCAGTCAGTTCCTCCATTAGAGGCAACTACTTTCTTTTTTAGCAATATATTTATTTATCTTGAATTGATATAGTATATATATATATATATGAAGTAAAATGTAATATTTAAATTACTATACATTGTTTAGAAGCAAGAATTTTCTAATTTATCATGGAATGATTTCTGTTGTTCTTGATTTGATGTAAATCATTAAGTGCATGTTCTTTCTGTCAGTTTCATATTTTTAATGTTTATCTGTCCTGTACACATAATTAACTTTTCCTTTTAGTTGATAAATAGTACTCTACCAAACAATTATAATTCTAATTATTGTTTCATTCTTCCATTAAAAGACTTTTTGTTTGTTTCCAGTTTGAGGCTATTATGAATGGAGCTGCTATGAATATTCTTGTTTAAGTATTTTTGGGTAAGAATGGAATTGGTAGGCCATAGAGTAGATAGAAGTTTAACCCTATTTCAAAAAATGTGAAACAGTTCTCAAAAGTGTCTGTACCATTTCACACTCCAACTAGCAATGTATTAGATATCTGTTTGCCCTGCATCCCAACCAACACTTGGTGATGTCAGTCATTTTGATTTCAACCATCTCAGTGGGTATTGTGTGGCTTAAATTTGCATTTCAATGAAGAGAATTGGTATTGAGCACATTTTCATGCATTTATTGAAGACTGAGATACCTTCTTTTGTAAAACGTTTGCTGAAACATAGTTTATTAGTCAGATTGTTTTTATTGTTAACATGTGGATTCTTTCTTATATTCTGAATCAGTTTTTTTACTAAATCTATAAAGGAATCATGTCCAGAATATATTGACTGATCCCTTGGTCAATAATCAATTGGTTATGCATGGTTACATTTCTAGACTGCCCTTGTTCATCAGTATCACAATCTTCATGATGCTGGCTTTGTACTAAGCACAATAAGTCTACAATAAATTATGGTATCATATTCTCTCTTTTTAGAATTATGTTGAATAGTCTAGATTCTTTGCTTTTCCATAGAAATTTAGAAATTGTTATATTCTAGGGCAAAAATATTGAAGTTTTGACTGAGTTTATTTTGAGTTTAGTGATTAATTTGAAAAGGATGGTATTTTAACAATATTTAGAATTTTGAAAACATAAATGTGACATGTCTTGTTTATTGGTTTTCTTTCACTTCATTGGTGTTTCATAAGTTTTAGTATAGAGCTATTAACATCTTTCAATAAATAGATTATCAAGTATCAAATGATTTTAATACTACTGTAAATTTTAAAATTATAACTGAAATTTTCAATTATTTTTATTAATATATGGAAATGAAAACTTTAAAAATATTAACTTCTATAATGTAATTATAAGCCAGTTATTAGTAATAGTTGTTAGAATGTGTGAATGAACACATTTTCCAAAATGAACAGCAGTTTTGACTTTCCCTTCTAATTCATATGCCATTATTTTGCTTGCTTCACCACAGTGATGAAGATGTCTTATTCAATATTAATTAAATGTAATGAAAATTAATGTTCTTGTTTTGATCCCAATACTAGAAATGAAGACATTAGTACACATGAATCAATGCAAACAAATTTTAAAAGTATTTTTCATCAAATTTAAGATGTGTCCTTCACAGTTAATGGTTTCACTTTCACCAAGACTTTATGTTATGAATGAATATTGATTTGGTCAAATTATTTTCTATCTAGTGAGATAACGCTTCTGGTTTGTGACAGTAATGCAGTAAATTACATTGATTTAAATTTTTTGACATGTTGAAGCAACTATGTTAATCAGCTTTCTACAAGTGTGACAAAATTCCTGAGAAAAATAAAGGAGGAAAGGCTTAATTCAGAATTTCAGTGGTTTTAGTCCATCATCCCTTGTTTGTGTTTTTTTCTGACTGTATAGTAAGGCAGTATATAAAGGTGATAGGGTGTGGTAGAGAAGAACTACTCACCCAATGAGGGCCAAACAGTAAAACCACGACAAACTATACTCATCAAAGCCATGCTGCCAGTGACCTACTTTTCCAACTATATTTTTACCATTTCTCAATAGGTCCATCAACTGAGGACCATGTTTTTAACACATACATTTTTGAGAAACATTGACATCCCAATCTGCAGCACCAATTTTACCTCTGGCCAGAATAATTACTTGGACATAATGTATAATCCATTTGTATATTGATATATTTAATTTGCCAATATTTTGATAAACATTTTGCACCTGTAAACATTAGGCATGTAGGACTTAAATTTTCTTTCTCGTAATAGCTATTTAAGTTTCATAAAACAATCTGGGAAGTACTTCTACCTACTCTATTTTCTGACATAGATCAGATAAAGTTGGAATTTATATAGCCCTTAAATGCCTGGTTAGACTTAATCACTGAAGACCTGTTGTTCTGAGGTTTTTTTGGTAAGATTTTAAATTATTAGTTCAGTTTCTTCAACTTATATTAAACTATTCAGATTTTTTATTTCTCCTTGATTTGGCTGCAAAAGTTTGAGGATCTGTAATGATTTCTCCTTTTCATTTACATATGGCCATTTTTGTTTGTTTTCTTATGCTCTTGATCAATCTTGACAAAAATTATACTGTTAACTTTAGACTTTTTGTCTTTTAAAACTAATGGGTGCATGTACATTGGTAAGTGTAAAATCTGTAAATACGTCTCTAAATAATTGTTTAACAATGGCAGCTTGCCTCAAATTCTTATGTGTTGTGTTTCATTCCATTTGATCTTTTAATGTTTTCAAATATTTTTCAATTTTACTGACTATTTCTTTAATCCATAGAATATTTATCTGATATTATGTTTCCTAAACTGACTTGGAGTTTCCAGATAACACACTATTCCTAATTTCTAACTTAATTCCATACTGGTCAAAGAATAACTACATATGACTTGAATCCTTTGACACACTACAACTTGTTTTATCATAGTATATACTCTGTAATAATGAATGTTGCATTTGCAGTAGTGAAGAATAGCTATCCTGAAACAGTTGGGTATGGTTTCCTATGAATACCAATTTACTCAAGTTGGTTGAAGTTGTTTTCATAAGATATTAGGTAACTCATTTGGTTACTACTCATTCTACCAATTACTAAAAAAGGGGAGGGGACTATAATATTTGTAGACTTGCTTTTCTTATCTACTTAGTTTTATCAATTTATGTTAATTGAATGTTAGTATCTGACACAAGGTGCATACAAGTCTGATGTCATCATGTCTTCTTGATAAGTGTACTATTAGATAAAATTTCATCTTTATTCCTAATGATTTTTTATCTTGCAATTACTTTCACTTGAGTTGTATTATTTTTAATGTAAGCACAGCTTTTAACATTTTTAAAATTTTTATTAGTACATTGTATATACACATGACCACACTCAATATTGGGAATTTGTACCAGTTATGACACAACTTAATTCTCATTTTTTCCCATTCCCCTACCCACCTCTAACTCTCCACACCCTAAATATATAAGCTTTGTTTCCCTTTATTTATGACCATCACATTTTTTATTTATTCCTCATTACTCACTTCTCCACCATATTTCCCTTTGCATATTTTCTATTTCACAACATCCAGCATACTTTCTAGAACTTACTAACATCTTCAATTTCTCATACCAGAGAAAAGATATAATATTTTAATCTGGTTTCAATGTGAAAGTATCTAAATATATAAAATATAGTTTAATTAACAGCATAGTGGTTTTTTTGTGCTTCCGGAAGTTTAACAAATTTATGTTAAGTGCTTAATATCATTTATTTACCATAATTATTGCTAGTCTTTTATGCCTTTATCCGGATATTTACTTTTTTGTATCATTGAAATATTTCTCCCATGTTTCTTCTTCTTTTTCCCCTTCTCTTGGGTGAATTATTTTCAGATATATCATTTTTTTCTACTTTACTGACTTTTATTTTTTCATGGCAGTACTGAAGATTGAACCCAGGGCCTTTTACTGAGCTACAACTTCATTTCCTTTTTATCTTGATATGGGGTCTTAATAAGTCATTAAGTGGCCCAGGTTGGGCTTAAACTTGAAATCATCCTGCCTCAACCTCCGAGAGGGCTGGAATACAGGTATAGGTCACCAAGAATGGCTTTTTCTACTGACTTATTTGTACTATTTCATATTATTTTTCTAATGTTACTTTAGAAGTTATATCCTTAACTTTTCACATTCTGCTTTAAAATAATATACTTGAATATAAAAATATTATAACATTATAATTAAATTTAGTCTTCTCAACTTTGACTTCTTTTGTTGTTTTACCTCTGAATGTTATCCACTCCAAAATACATCGTTTTTTACAAAATCAATAAATGACAATTTAAGCAATTTAAAACTATATAGAAATTAAAAGTCCTTTTGTATTTAGTCACATTTACCTTTTCTATTTTCTTCATTCCTTCCCACAAGTGTCGGCTTCCATCTCCTGCCATTTCCTTGTATCTAGGAAAATTTTCTTCATCATTACTTAGGCAAAAAAATATTATTTTAAGGTTGTTTTTTCAGCTTCTGTCCATCTGAAAAATCTATCCTATATTTTTGAAGGATATCTTTGCTAAATATGAAAATTTTTGTGCTGACAGTTTTCTTTTACTACTTTAAAGATGTAATTTCACATTCTTAAGGTTTCCTTTGCTTGTGATAATAAGCTGTCATTTGTATCATTTTTCTTTTTCTATTCTGGTTACTAAATTTTCCTTTTATGTTTGGTTTTCAGCCATTTTGCTAAAACAGAGCTAGATATAATCTTACTTCTTTTTATTGTATTTAAGACTGGCTGAATTTCTTGATTCTTTATTAATTGTGGAAAAATTCTTAACTATTGTATTAAAAGTATCTCCTCTGCCCTATTTTTGACCTACTTTTCTTGGGCAACTACAAATATATTTTTCTGTTGTGTTTTTAAGCATTCTAGTGTTTATTTAGAAATGTCCTAAAAATATATCTTCTGTTTCACTGATTATTTTTCACCCTCAATTAGAATTAACCCCACATTTAATATGTGATCATTTCAAGTGTATATATATTTACATTTTGTCTATTTTTCTTATGAAATTACTCATTTGTTTTCATATCCTAACATTTTCCTAGATCTCAATGTATACATTCATAGTTTTATAATATTTCTATCTGACAAATCTCAGTATTTTCTTTATATGTAGACAACTTGCTACTGATTCATATCATACATAACCTTTAACTGATTCTTTGCGTGTTTTATAAACTTTTTTTAGTTTGTTTTTGTTTTTGTTTTTATTTTTTGAGACAGGGTCTTACTTTGTATTTCAGGCTGGCCCTGAACTCACTATTTAGCCCAGGCAGGTCTCAAACTCACAGCAATACACCTGCCTCTGCCTCCCAAGTACTGGGATTACAGGAGTGAGCCACTACACCCGATTTATAATTTTTTTTTTTTTTAGACAGGGCCTCACTTTGTAGTTCAGGCTGGTCTTGAGCTCAGTATGTAGACCAAGCAAGCCTCAAACTCAGCAATCCTCCTGCCTCTGCCTCTTGAGTGCTGGGATGACAGGCATGAGCCATGCCCGGCATTTGTGGTATGAGGTACTGATTGCTGGTAGGCATGAGTCACCACGCCCAGTATTGTTTTATGTGGTTACCTGGGATTGAACCAGGGACTTTGTGCTTGCTAGGCAGGTGCTGGACCACTGAGCTAAATCTCAGGCTCTGTTTTAGAACTTTTGATTCTATACAAATGATTGATAGTAAAAATAAAATGCAGCAGAGAATAAAGAAATAAGAGATACTGCCAATAAAAAGCAACCTGCTGTTGTGCAGCCATTAGTACTAAGGACCACGCTGACATAACTGTAGTTGAGCTGACCCTTGGTTTGGCTGGGTGTGTATATATGTATATTAGTTAACCACTGGCTACAAACATTTTGAGGAAATGGTCAGAACTTTCCATTTACAAGAATTCTAAAAGTGGAGGAATATCTGTATAATCCCAGAAAAGATACAACTGAAAAAAAATTAGAAGGATTAGTTGTACCATACACAGTTAGCACAAATATAGTAAGATATAGAAGTATGAGAGAAAGATTGAAAGGAGTGGAACATAGATCCAAAAATGTATTTTTAGTGTGATAAGATTTCTTAAAAGGTAAGTATGTGTTGGACAATTCATTCATAAACTTCAACATTCATAAAAATACAGATTTCTAGACTCCACACTCAGTTTCTGCTTCACTATATCTGGAGTTAGGACCACAGAACTATCTTTCAATATGTTTTCAGGAAATATTAACATTCTTGAAAATAAGAACATGATTTTAATTTAAGAAACTGAGCCTTAAAAAAGGAGAATAAAATTCTTGTTCTTATTGAATCTATTTCCTATTGCTAGGAGATAACTAATAGACATAAAATAACAGAATAATTTTCATGGTAATAATAAGTGCTTGTAGCATAAAAAGATGTGTAGAAGCAGTAATTAAGATAAACAGAGACCATAAAGCAATAAGGAATAACTTTCATGGGGAAAGTTGAGAAGTGAAGAATGAAGAGTCAAACTTTTAAGATCCCAGAAAAGAACTGTTCAAGCAGAGTAAATAGCAAGAAGTTAAAATGGGAAGAAACCAATGTGTTCAAGGAAGAAAAAGACCAGTGGTAAGCAAGGGTTTTAAATAAATAACAGAAGTTAAGAGGTAGATAGGAAGAACACTACATGGGCTTGGCAGACTATGAACATGCAAAACAATTGCAATTCCCTCCAGGCAATAAGTTTTTCAGGATTTCAACAGTCAGAATGATACATTATATTTCAACTTTTTTGGAACACAACTTCAATTATATGGAAGATAGACTGTGGAGAGAGGGTAACACAGCAGTAGAGGAAACAAAGATAAAATTTAGAATATTTTATCACCCCAGGTAACACATGTTCATTCAACGGTTTATCTACAATGGAAACCATGGATGTGCAGAAAAGTGGAGATTGCAAATTAGGGATTCTCAGAGTGTGTATCAAAGTCATTTCCTGGACTCCATCTTGGATCTAATAAATTATATACTGTAAATTGTGTTCACAAATGACTCTGATGCATAGCCAGATTTGGGATATATATGTTATACAGATTACTGTGGATAAGATATATGAAATCATCAGAGATTTCTAAATAGAAAATGTAATGATAAAAGTAGAATTTGGTGACATATAAGAGAAATTGAAGGCAAATATCTTGCCAGTAAGAAAAGCAGTCAACAATTTATCCCAATAATTAAGATGTATGAGTTTATACTGTATGGAAATGTAGCAGCCCCTTAGCTATGTGTTTATTTAAATTTAAATTAAATAAAAATCCCATTTCCCAACCATCTCAAGTGCCCAATACAGAAAAATAAAACGGATATGCAGATATAAAATACTTCTATCATCATAGGAAGTATTTGAACAACAATAGTTTGCAATATGATTTTGATGGGGGACAGAATCTAAGGGACAATTCTGCCAGGAAAGGGCTGAGAATTGACAGGATACAATGATAAGCTATGCAACACTATAAACGTGGGGAACTTTTCTGAGAAAATTTTAAAAATCTGTATCAAAATACACTCCAGTCGAGGGCACTGTAAAATCAGTACTTGCTGTGCTACACAATTCACCATAATATTTTTTTGATATAGGAAAATACCATAACTGATAAGATAAATATTATGATAGCAAGTTTTTTTCTCCCTTCTCTCCTTTTCTGTGGATAATTACCAATGTCTGTAATTGACAACAGTTGATCAAATCAAAATAGAAAAACTAATAATGAGCCAGATTCTCCCACCACATTCCACCCGTTGAAGTCAGTGGAAGCTCTGTGCACACAGGGAGACACATGGTGAGCTAATCTGGCCCAGTATTTACACAGCACTTTCAATCTGAGGATCTTAAAATGTTGAGCAAACATTCACTTGTATCGGCCATCCCAAGAGATAGAGCTACTGCTTATAATTCTGACTCAATTAGGTTTAAGAGTATGAGCTAAAGATTTTATGGCACTTAAACTACTACTATTTAAATGTGTTTTCTTCTTCCCGTGCATGCATGTGTCAGAATGCACAAGATCTGAACCTTCTGTTCTAAGTTAAAGTATGCTTTTAGCTTCATTAAGCTTACCTTTCCAAATATTACTGGATTTCCAGCTACTCATTTGGCCTTAACTAAGTTAATCACATTTACTCATGTTAACCCAGATGAGATAGCTTTGTTCACCCCCCAAAAATATATTCATGTACCTTGCATAATGTATTCATGATTTTAAATTTACTGGAATCGTAAGACAAACACTTTGAACATTTGCTAATTGAATCTTTTTCACAATTAACTACAAGTGGATTATCCAATTGGTAGGTCATTCAGGCATCCTGGACCTCTTCTTTCTCCATACCTGCTAATTTGTGGACTGCCTTCTCCAGCACTCAGCAGCTGGCCTTGTGTCATTAATAGGAAAGCAGGGTGGGGAGGGAGGAAGAGTGCATTGTATTTGACCTCAACAGTTTGGTTAATTAGAGAAAGAAATAATGCTGCCAATAATGCTGGCCTACTAGTCCAACAAAAAATGTATTCAGGTCCTGAAATACACAAGGGGAACATAAAGATATATTTGTAGATACTCTATACTCTAGAGAAATAGGAGTAAAAAGGGTGAGATAAGATTTTCTTCAGTTACCAAGAGTAGTACACAAATCTAGTTCTGCACATAAATATTGGAAAGTCTTTGCAGTTCTCCTCATCAATTTCCTCTCATGTCTCAGTAATTTTTACAACCCTAACTTCCTAGTGATGGGCAAGTCCGAGGCAGTCCTTCGGATCCCCAAGTGTCCCCTGTAACAGCCTGGAGCTGGAACACTGAGGGAATGACAACAGCCAAAGCTTTAAGCCCTGCTGGCCTCTTGTTGACTCCCCGAGAAAAACCTAAGACCTCAGAGAACTAAAACTGCATAGTATGGTTTGCTGATGCTAAGACTAAACTCTAATCATGAGCTGGCTTTTCCTTTTTGATGAAAAATCTTTATGGTAAAATCTCCCACTGTGGTGGTGGTAGTGTAGTGAGTAGGGCTGGTAACTTCGCTGGGATATTTCCAGAGCCCCAACAACCCACACAGTGACAGGCCCAGACTTCTTGAGGGACCATCATGTAAGGAGGAGGCCCAGGATCTGTGCCCCACTTCATTGTGCACAGAGTATGTCCAGCGGTTCACCTGCAACATTTACAGAGAGGCCCAGCAACTTTCCCCTGACCTTTACACAAAGCTGGGTGCAACAGTTCTCATGAGACCTTCATGCAGGAAGAAGGCCAGCACCTCTGCCTGGGCTGCAGCTGGCCACCCTGGCCACCCAGGGATCTGGAACTGTACAGCACAGTCCCTCAGAGCCACAAAGTCAAGCTCCAGAAAACAGAGCAAGTGTTAGTACCAAGGAGAGGGCCTTGTCAAGGCTCTTCCCCGAAAACTGAAGCCCCCTGGAAGAGTGAGGAAAGTCTCTGCAATGAAAACCCACCAGACTACAGTGGCTGGTGATTGTTCTGTTCAAGTAACTTTCCTGGTGTTCTACAACTAAGACTCCTTATCACAGACTCAAGGCTTAAGAGCCAGTTATACCAGGAGGAAGACCCAGAGGAAGTAGCCATTTCTTAAAGCTTCTTAATATTAGTGAGAAAGATACTTACAATTAATATTTTACAGGCAGCCCTCAAGAATTACACCAAGAACATCAACAACAAAAAAATCGAATGAGGAAACACCCACTAAGATGCAAACCCAGACTTCCAGATCATCAAAGGGAAACTTAGGGAGCAATGAGATGGAACAACCTGAAATTCAACCACTTGAACTCCCTGACCTGGAGGATTTGGAAAAAATAAAATCAGAAATAATCTCTCAGATGACAAAATAGATAATGACCATTGTGAAAGACATAGATTTAAAAAAATAGAGGATTTGGGGAACATCGTGAAATCCCAGCATAGGAAACAAATGGTATCTAATAGATTCAAATGGAAATTCAAGAGATTAAAAATGTCACGGAAAGTTTATGCCATAGAATTTGCAAGTGTGAAGATAGAATTTCATAGAGGACAGGATTCCAGCTAGTGACCAGTAAAGAAAAAAAAAATAGTAAGGGATCATGAGAAAAAATAGTAAGGGACCATGAGAAATCAATCTAGCAGCTGGTAGATAATGCAAAGAATAATACTGATTGGGGTCAATAGAGAAATAAGAGATCATGCAAATGACATAAAAATAACTGTTCACAGATGTAATGGCAGAAAACTTCCCAAGCAAGAAAAAATAATTTGATATACAGATAAGTGAGGCATATAGGAATCTAACTAGCTGTAGTAAAAATAAGAAATCCACACCTAGGCATATAGTAGTCAAGATGTCCAGCAGTTCACATGAAAACACAACAGAAGAATGAAATATTGAAAAGAATTACAGAGAACAAACAAATCACATACAAAGGAAACCCCATCCAAATTACAGCAGACTTTTCAACACAAACCCTCAAGTTAAGGAGAGCCTGAAGTGAAGTATTTCAAGCCCTAAAAGAAAACAGTCTCTAACCTAGATTGATGTAGCCTACAAAACTATCTTTCAAAATTGATGGAGAAATAAAATATTTCCATGAAAAAGAACACCTGAGAAACTTCATGAATATCAAACCAACACTCCAAATTCTACACTATAACCTAGAAAAAGACAATAAGAGTCAAAACTCCATGAGTTGGGCGGGAGATTTAGCTCAGTGGTTCCGGCGCCTGCTTTGCAAGTGCAAGGTCCGGAGTTTGATACGGTAACAACATACAATACTGGGCGTGGTGACTCACGCCCACCAGCAATCAGTACCACATACCACAGTGCCAGGTGTGGTGGCTCACGCCTGTAATCCCAGCACTCGGGAGTCAGAGACAGGAGGATTGCTGAGTTCGAAGCTTGCCTAGGCTACGTAGTAAGCTCAGGGCCAGCCTGAACTACAAAGCGAGACCCTGTCTCAAAAAAAAAAAAAAAAAAAAAAAAAACCTCCATGAGTTGCCACAGAGTGAAACCATTAGGCAAGGCAAGAAATTAAACAGAAATAGGGAAAATTTTAAAAATAATAATAAAAGAACCGGTAACAGGAAAATATCAAGACAAGGATAAGTGAACACATATCAGTTATAATCAATGTTAATGGCCTCAATTCATCAATTAAAGAAATAGAACACCAGAATGGATTAAAAATCAAGATCCAGGGCCAGAGGGTTAGCTCAGTGGTTCCAGCGCCTGCCTTGCAAGCTCAAGGTCCTGAGTTTGATCCCCGGTAACCACATATAATGCTGGGCCTGGAGACACGCCCACCAACAATCAACACCGCATTCCACAATGACGACGTGGTGGCTCACGCCTGTCATCCCAGCACTCGGGAGGCAGAGACAGGAGGATTGCTGAGTTCGCGGCGGCTTGCCCAGGCACCATAGTGAGCTCAGGGCCAGCCTGAACTACAAAGCGAGACCCTGTCTCAAAAAGCAAATAAATAAATAAATAAATAAATAAATAAATAAATAAATAAATAAATAAATAAATAAATAAATAAAGATCAAGATCCAACAATGTATGTTATTCAAGTTACACACTTAATTCAAAAAAAATTCATAGTCTGAAAGTACAAGGATAGAAAAAATTCTCCATGAGACGGAAATGCAAAAAAGCAGGACTGGCTATCTTATTTTCCAGTAGAGTGGTTTTCAAACTAAAACTAATTAAGAGAGATAAAGAAGGCCACTACATCCTCATACAGGGAAAAATCCAAGAGGAAGAGATGACATTCACAAATATATATGCACCAAATGCTAGCACACCCAAGTATATAAAACAAAAAGACTAAATAAGCACTAATAAGACAGGGGTGGGCAAACTCAGCACCCCACTGTTACAAAGAGATAGATCAACTGGACCAAAATTCAATAATGAAATACTAGAGCCAAACCAAACTTTTGAACAATGGACTTAAGAGACATCTACAGAGTATTTCAGCCCACGAAATCAGAATATACATTCTTTTCTGCTGCACATGGGTCATTCTCCAAAATCGACCACATGCTAGTTCATAGAGCATGATTAAGTAAATGCAAGGGAACTGAAATTATCCCTTATACTGTCAGACCATAGTGCCTCCCTATTTGCCTTTTTTCTTCAATGCATATCCATATCAGTTGTATGAAGCAGTTAATCAAACTTGTCTGTGAATATCTAATTCTTATTGTAAGTATAGTAATTTTCTTTCTTCCCACAAAAGTACTTTATGTGTCTGAAAAGTTTTAGGATATCAGACAATTTCATATATTGGAGGTTTTGTCTTTTGTTTGTGCTTAATCATATATAGATATGTAAACCATTAATTTTTTTTTAAATTCCAGCCAAAAGTATTGTATGTAGGAAGATCTGAAGTGGATAGAGTTTAGGTTTTGAGTCTAAAAACAGGTCTTTGAATCTGGGAACTGCCATTTTGAAACTTAAAAGCTTTACATAAGTTTTTGTATAAATCTTGCCATCTGATTTATAAAATGTGAATAATCGTACTATTTTCCATTTTGCTTAGCTAACCTACACCATTATTATGTTAAATTTAGTAGTAACTTCCTCTTATATTTCTTATATGGAGGCATAGTGCTAGGGGCTTTGTCTGCATCCTGCCCAAGGAGGTACACAGTATTATCAGCCACTGAGGCTTATGCTTTGCTGAGGAGCAACAGCAGACCCAGGATTAAAGGCAGATTTACTTAACATTTGAGCTATTTTTTTTTGTTTACATTTCTACTTCTATGTAAATATTGTCTTAATTGATATTGATATTTGTCTTTTGGATTTCTGAAAGTTGTACCAATCTTTCTTCTCACAATCTATGCCACCTAGAAGCATAAGGCTTGGCCAAAGTAGAAAAAAATTCAATATCCATTGGATATACAGCAAGTAACTGTAAAAAATTGAATTGTTTTTTCTCCATTCTGAACTGCAGGTTGCATAAATAGTATGACGCCATCACTACCTTGAAATCTGAACAGGACATCCCTCAACATAAACAAATGTGAGAAAGTAACCAAAGACACGCTTTTTAAAACATAGCAACTCCGACACTCGTTGCCAGCTAAAGCCAATTCCATTAATCAGAAGGGAGAAAGGGAAAAAGTTTTTATATCCTGCTGCCTCGGGGGAAACAAATTGACTTAATACCTTTTGAAATTTTTAAGCTATCAGGTAAAAAAAAAAACAATCAGGCATTGGTATTTTAAACGAAAGTAAAAAATAATGTGTTTGTGCAAAGTGTCAAGGCTGTGATATTCCAATAGCTTTACATTCTTCTAAAATGCTATCTACATCTCACTACTGGTAGATGTAAAGATTGTGAAATGAAATTGGGAATAATCCATCAAACTCACGCCCTATGCCAACTTTAACTACTTACTCTCTGGAGCATAGGAACTAGGTAAAAATTTATGAGAAAATGCTTAAATCAGAACTGACTACTATTGATGGATATCTCCAAGGAGAATTAGCTCTTTCCCCTTTGATTTAAGTTCCAATGCAGCACCAGAAATTTGTATTCATCTTCTCTTTCCAGCCGACCAAAGCAAAAGTTAATATTTTTAAGTAGCTATGCTACATAAGCATAGAATGAGATCCTTCCTTCAAACATCTGAAGAAACATAGAGATAAATGATATAGCCCCATTTTAAAGATACAAATATCAGAGCTGAGGAGGCTATGTCACCTGGTGAAGGTCAGACAATTTGTATTTAATAGATTTGGAATTTGAACCCAATTTAATTTCAAAGCTACAACTGCTCTTATAGAAAGAGAAGGGACGGTTTAGACACTTTAGAAATTTCTAAAGCTCTAAATTAAAACTAACATCTAATGTAAGCTGAGAAAATAATGTTTAAGTATCATTTTAGGAGAAGGCACTTTAAGACGAGAAGAGACAGTGAAAAGGGAAGTGAGAGTGGGGAAACACACTACAGAGAAATGGGTCCACTGATTCCTGGTCCTATGTAGGAAATCTGTGGGGGAACAGTGGGGATTTAACAAGGCCTTAAAATTAAATATTTAAAAATAGTTTTCTGAATGCAAGGACCTTTAATGCATTCTTAGTTTTATATCCTCTCTGCAATAACATTACGATCTTCTAGAATTCTGAATCGAGCTATTACCAGCAACCTTGTTGACTGCACGACACAACATGCAGGAAAAACACTAGCAACGAGACTCCTTGGAGTGTAGGAAAGAACCCAGCCCTGTGTGTATCTCCTATAGACTTTATTGCTACTTGATTAATGCCCACAGTCCTGTCTACCTACCTTGCTTTTCTTTCTTCCACTCTCGCTCAACTCAATTTGTTGGCTGCAAGCTTGGTTTGTGCTAATAGTAATTATAGGCTGTTATTATGTAAACCCAGTTTTGTGACTTCAAGATATTTCTGTTTTTCCTTGCCTCATTTCTAAGAAACTCTTATTTTAGTTTAATAATCACTGGATGTCACTGTCTATAACTCTGATCAGTATTTTTCCAACCTGGTTACACAATCATTTAGGAAGATTTTAGACAAAGCTTGTATTTGTGCCCTAACCCAGTCTAGTTAAAGCACTCTCAGGATGCTGTTCAGGCAGAGATATAGTTTGGTCTTTCACCTACAGGACAACATGTCTACTGTCATGACTGTTGAAGAATTCTTTAAACTTGGTATTCTAGAGAACCCTCCCCCAGCCAGTAAACTAAAGTTCTTACCTGAATTATACTCCTACCTCAAGCTATCTCTCTGGCATGCCACTGCAGTAACTGGCAAGTTCAGTCAGTAATGTGAAAAGCTGACAGTGCTTGTGTTTCAGTCCAAATAATGAGTCAAATGACTGACATTTTCTTGTCAGTGGGGGATTTGTGGCCCACTGGCAGAGATGCATGACTGAGCCTCTTAGTTTTTCCACCTGTTGAGAAGACTAGCAGCACTTGGAGATCATCTGTCATTCTGCAGAAATAAGGATGGGTGTCAAATTTTTCCTTTTTCTTGTATAGCTCTTCAGATCTGGGTTGCATTGATACCCACAAGAGTAAGGCAGGTAAAGTAAATGGCCAAAGGGATTCAAGTTCAAACCCTGGCTAGCTAGAGAGCTCCTACTCCATTAAAGTGAGCAGTACTACTTAGTTCTGACTGGTTTATGGAAGAATGTAAGCTTTATGTTGCCTCTGGATTTAGTTTACTATTTTCTCCATAGGCATAGCCTTAAGTCCCAGATTCTTTTACAGCAACATCTAGAGACTAGATCACCTAATTAAAAGTCTGATTTATAAATTCTAGAATTAAAAGTTCTTCACCAAATGTCTCTCTCACATTATCCAACCTCATTTATTATAATTCTTTACCTCAGCTTTCTTTTTCAAACAAAACTTTCTTAGGTTGCACGTAGTTGGTGTATTTCATATCACCACCTGAGCTAGTCTCCATTCTTCTCCATTCCACCATGCAATCAATATTTCACCTGTTCCCCTATTTGCCTCTTATGCTCTTTTTTCTCCAAGTCTTCACTTCCCTTTCACTATCCTTCAAGATCTTCCAAAGACCTTCCAAACATTATTCTTTTTCTTTTTCTCTTCAGTTTCATTCCCTTTAAAAATATCAGCTCACCACACAGAACCACTAAAGTTCACCTCTGACTTTTGACTTCGTAAGGATCACTATCCATATTGTTGTACAAAAATGTTACAAGCCAGGCGTGGTGGCTCATGCCCGTAATCCCAGCACTCGGGAGGCAGAGACAGGAGGATTGCTGAGTTCGAGGCTTGCCTGGGCTACATAGAGAGCTCAGAGCCAGCCTGAACTACAAAGCAAGACCCTGTCTTAAAATTGTTTTTTTTAAAAATGTTAGAGGAACAGATATAGTAAATTTCTATCATATCTTGCTGTTTATTCAGTAAAGCCACAAATTCAGTCATACTCTGTGCATGTCTTAAATATAAAACTTTTTAGATGATTTGCTTTATATCTTCAACCCAATCAAGAGTAACCCAGAAAAAATGTTTCATCTCTTGGTACAATATAATGCATGGTAAAATTAATTGAATTAAAAGGCAATAAGTCTAGAATACCACATAAGTATTAATACATGTTTTTCAGCTTCTTGTACCTTGCACCTCTCAGAATATTGTCTCTCATCAAGGCTTCTGGAAAAGACCTTAAGAGAAAAAAGCTGAGTAAAAACATTACCTAGACAAAATTAAATGATGACATTTAGATCACCTTATTCTTCAAGTTATAAGTTGTCATCCATACTGCTTCAGTTTGTCTAGCAACTGACTAAAGAAATCTGGTCACTCAGGCTAGATGCTCAATAAAATAAAATTTAATGTTCTCTGAAATCACCATAATTTTAGAGCAAATATAAATGAAAAAATCATAAATTTCATGATTAATTCACTTTCAATCTTTACAAGAAGCTTTTACTTAAAAAATAAGAGACTCAAATGCAAAAGACTTTTTTTATTTTAAATAGTATGAACTGATGTAGTTCAGTTTAAGCAATAGAATTTTAAAAATTAGAGTATGATTTTGAGTGAAACTGTTGAATTTTAAATCTATATCTGGTAAAGTATAAAATGAACATGAAGATACTTTGTTTTAAGAAACTTCTAGAATCTCATACAGTTTTTCATTTTATTTATTTTCTGTGAGTATTTTAAACATTTTTCTCATTTTCAGAGCAGATTTGACACAGAAGTACATTGGATTTTCTTGGGCTTTTCCTTCTTAAGCAAGAAACAAAATGTGTTCACTGGAAAAAACAAAACAGATACAAATGAGCTTGACAACAAATAAGGACTTTACGTCCAACTGATTTGTCAAGAAAGTATTAACTGGGCCGGAGGGTTAGCTCAGAGGTTCCAGTGCCTGCCTCACAAGCGCAAGGTCCTGAGTTCGATCCCCAGAAACCACATACAATGCTGGGTGTGGAGACTCACGCCCACCAGCCATCAATACCACATACCACAGTGCCGGGCGTGGTGGCTCACGCCTGTAATCCCAGCACTTGGGAGGCAGAGACAGGCAGATTGCTGAGTTCCAGGCTTGCCTGGGCTACATAGTGAGCTCAGAGCCAGCCTGAACTACAAAAGCGAGATGTTGTCTCAAAAAAAAAAAAAAAAAAAAAAAAAGAAAGTATTAACTATATTATTTTTCAGGCCAGTAGATTCAGATATGGAAGCAATATATAATTTTCAATGGAGATCTCAAGTGGCATTGTAGACTCTATGGCGTACTAAGATGTGTCCTTTATTATCAACCACAACTGTTAAAATAAAATTTTGAAAGAACTGAGCTTTTCTGTTTGCTACTGGACTTCCAACCATACAAATTACATAAATTTTTACATAAATACTTTATATTTCAGATTACATTGAAGATGTCTAGCTAAATACCTCTCAATGATACTCAAAATACAGCTAAGTTCAGCACTCCAGGTTAAATAGGAACCAAAACACAGGAGAAGAGGAAAAGGAAGAGGCGAGAGTGTCCTTAAGGAGAATTAGCATAACTATAGAATAAACTGTAGCTAAGGATTCTGAGTCACCTATTGCAAGCATCTGGAAGGAAAAGGTGACTCCAGCGTGTAAGTTTGTACAGTTGGGGGTGTGAGGAAGAAATTACAGGGCAGCAGTTGCAGCTGTCAGTGTCAGAATGACAGGTGTGGCTCATCACACCCAGGATCAGAGATTCTACTTAGACCTATGAAATCAGAATGGCTCGGCCCAGGAATCAGCACGTTAGGTCCCTCAGACTCCCGAGTACTCCCACCTTTGAAATGTACCTATACTGATAACATTATGCCCTTTAGCATTTGAGAAAAAAGGGTTGAATCTCAGACCCCTGAGATTAAAATGGATACAGTAATAGCACCTGCCTCACTGTGAAGATTAACTTTAAATGAGATCACCAATAGGAGCCACAAAGAGCAGTTTCCCTGTAAACAGTCCTGTTAATATTCCACATTAGCTTCCTCCACAAGTGGGCACACCCACAGACTGCCAGATCCTGGCCAGTAATGGAAATAAGAACTAGAGTTTGGACGAGGGCTTTGAAGCACCTGAATTTTCTGTCTGCTGCTACAGGTGCCGAAGCCTTCCCACTACAGCGCCATCCAAATTGTCCTTTGCAAACAAGTTTCAGTGTGACGTGAATTGGGGCACTAATGCACTTACATACTCACCAAGAGTGACGGACTTCCGTGCCTGGTGAATTAAGAACCAAGGCTGATTTACATAATGTTTAGAAAGCTCACAAACTTTGTATTTCGTCTAAAATAATTGTGATTCTCCAAGGTTTTCCCAACTGTGCCAATTTGGCTGCGGCTGCTTGCTTGGATTGCCAGCCTGTATCCAGATTTCTCAGTCTAATCTTTGGCAAGATCCTACTAAACTCCAGTTTCAGGACCAAATGACTGGCAACAGCCCAATAGCACAAGTGTTCTCTCCTGCCAAATCAACACTGGCCAGGAAAAGGCTTCAAGAAAGTGAAACAAAAGAAAATCTTTCCTCTCTGTGCAGTGCTCAACCCAGTCGGCCACCCTGCCTCTGGTCAAAGGGACGTGCCCACCTCTGTTCCAGGGAGCTCACAAGTAAAGGTGCCACTGGAGGCAATGTGGAGGCACAGTGGAAATCTCTCCTTCCTACTCGGTAACTCAGAGATTGCATCAAGGAAGGGGAAACAGTTGAGGCAAGTTAATTTGTGTCATATAAAAATAACATCTAACTGATAGGTTTGTCTTTTATCTGTGTATGCCATATATTTAGGAATTATATTGCTGAAAGAAGGTGAAGTATGTACTCTTAATTATCTGAGTAACTGGTCAGGCTTACAGGCCAGTTAACTAGATCACTTTAAGTCCCAAATTATCTTTCTGTGCTACCTGCCTTGATCAATAAACCATAAAAAGATCAAATCCCTACTCAGTAATCTGTGTAAATAAAACCTTCTAATAGTGACAGTCCAGCGAGTAAACTTCTCAGTTCTGAGCAAAATTACTTTATGTTGCCACTTTCAAGCATCACAATACTAAAAGTATAGTCACTTAGCTGTAGGAGTTAGATATATTAAAGAATATTTTCAATGTAACAAGTGGCAATATATTCAAGAAAAGTACAATGGACTCACAACCAAACCTAGGACTAAGCTCCGATTAGAAACCATGAATTTTTCTTTGTTGTTCTTTATAACTCCATTAGCTATTCAGCCATAAAGAGGAATTATTTCTTTCTGTTTTATCACAATTCAATAATTTGTCAATTTATTAACAGCTTCTCTCCAAAGGTTCTGCTCTAAGTTTATTTTCAACATTTGCCTTAGAAGACAGCATTGAACCTTTCAGCCTGAGGAGTCTCAGTTTTTTTTTTTTTTTTTTTTTTTTTTTTTTTTTT